>JAHBCN010009581.1:0-34542 GCA_019359885.1 Listronotus oregonensis
TGGTGAGTGCGAAGGCACAGTCTCAAAGGCCGTGGTAGTTACAACCTCACTTTTTTTTTGGGGGAAAACGAATAACGAATTTATCCATACCTTGAAAAAAAAAATTTAAAATATTTCTTTTTCGAGTGTATTCATAGTAAAAAAGGCAGGCAGGCACACATACAAAAGTAAAAATGCTTTAAAAAAAACCGTTGAAACACAAAACACACACACACACCTACACACAAAAAAGAGACGGGGGGGGTTTTTTTTAAAAAAAATGTGTTTTTCGTAATATCTAGAGCCAGAAACGCCGATAAAAAAAAAAAAAATCCAAACCGATTATATAACTTTCTTTTGTGACATGTATAAAAAAGAGAAAGAAAAAAAATTCATACCTTCATAAAAAATTCGTAAACGAAACATGTAATTATGTGGCATTAGAAGGAGTATTCATTACTTTTGTTAATTTGTATTATCATATATCAAATAAGTATGACAATGCCTACCTCTCAAATTTGAATTTTTTTTTTTTTTATAAATACAACCGTATATACAAAAATGTAATACAATAATTGTAGTAGGTAAAGTAAGAAAATTTTTTTTCAAAGGCATCATCCATAAATTACTTTCATTGAACTTTGTACCCCCTTCATTCCCCCTCACAAGACACCAGCCACCCTTACCTTATTTTTAAAAAAAAACCGAAAAAACCTTGACAGTCCTAACACTATTAATAATTTAATCTTTTTTTTTTAAAGGGGAGTTTAAGCAAGATTTAATTAAGCTTTAAAGTCCAAACATAGACAGGTGATAAGCATCGGCATAGAGAACTCACTAAATTGATTGGGACTGGGATTCCCCGAAACGCAAAGCCATAAAGGTAAAGAAAGCCGCTCGCGCCGGTGGTTTATTTTTGACTATTATTTAATGTATTTTTTTTAACGGAACGGATAAAATATACATTTTTTATTTTTTTATTTTTTTTTACTTATTTTTGGAAAAATGCCACTTCACCTGAATATCTGCCACTGATTTAAATATATTGTAACAGGTGATTAACTCATACATTTTTTGGGGGCTCCGCACCCATAATATATTCAGTATAGGTGTCGGCCCCCATAGCACCCACGTAGTCGGCGCCTATTTTACCTGTATCTCCGAGGGGGGGGTCATGGGAAAAAAAATTTTGGGGGAAATTGTCATAATATTTTTAGGTTTTTTATGGGACTTCAGAGATTGCCTACATATTCTGGGACCCCCCGTATAATATTATCTATAGGGAAAGAGACTAAAAACGTTATTGTTATGGAGAAATGCCTCAGTGATACGCGTAATAAACCCTTTTTGGGGAAATTTATATTATTTTATTAGTATTCCAAAGCCTTTTTTCGAATATCGCCGAAAACTCGTTAAAATAAGTAAGCGAAAGAACTTAAAAATTTGTCCCAAATGTGCTAAATGCGATTTGTGGGTGAAGCGGTGTGGACGAGGTGATGGTCGATTTCAAGGAATTGATAATGTTAATAAAGACATATATTTGTTGACTTCATTTTGAAGAAGAATGTGGTCCTGCAACCGAATATCCAGACTCTATCAGTTGTGTAAAAAAACATAATAAGTTAATTAATTATAAATATTATACCTCGCGCCATAACCTCAAATAATAAAGTTTGTCGTAGGTAAAAGTCACTTCATAAGAATTATTTTTTCTTTATTGTAATTACTTTAACCTATTTCTATGACAAGGAAAATACAATTCCACTTGACATCTAAGTTATCCGAACCCTTCAACTAGTTCGGCTTTATTTCCTGCTTGAGAATGACCATGGCGCTTTAACCCTCGTCGTAACTGATCACAATTGTGGGTTTCTATGGTAGGATGAACTAATGAAGCACCATCAATTAATTTTTCATTTAATTTTACTGATGTTAGAGGTGATAATCCTTGTTGCCCAGCCTTATTTATAAAAACTGCCCGAAACTTTCATATTGTCGCCGTTTTACATGGCGGACGCGCTTGCGCTGAGCATACCCTGAAAAGGTCTATTGTGGGTTTTTTTTTTGTGGGCGATTTTGCTGTTATTGCCCAAGATTAACTTAAGTTGCCCCAGCTTTTCAAGGCGCAAAGCATGATTGGGTTGACGCTCCATGTCGTATAAATGGCAAAGCAAATACAAGGTTAGATTCACAGGTGTTTCAAAATTGAAAAGGTTTGTGCATGACATCACGAAGAGAGTTGCCTACGTAAAAATAGATGCGGTTTTCACGGACAGAATAATTTTCTTACTTGTAAATTAGCAAAGAATAAGTTATTTAATCTTAAAAGAGATAATATTGAATAATTTAAAATACCATACGTTTGTAACGTATCGTATTTTATATTATATTATATCATGTTTGTATATTTGTATATACGCAAACCTAAAGCATTAAGCAAGTAAGTCACTTTCTGCAATGGTTATTTTATGTCGATTAATGATTAAAATCATTCAACTTAGTGGTTATTAATGGTTAATTTCCGCTTACAATAATAAACAAATTGGGTTAAAAATTACATTGACTGCATTTTTAATAATAGTATATTTTTGCCAAAAGCAAATATTTAAAAAGTAAATTGTATTTTCCTGCACTAAAAACTAAAAGCTTAAAAATCTAAGGTAATAATATTTTTGGTTTAATCGAAAGTTAACTAAAGTCACTTCTTAAATATGGAAAGAACACTAGATCTGCCATGCGGCAGGTTTCAGCTTTGCGAAGATCCCCCCAATCTGATCAATATAGTCGCCACTTCGACCGAAGAAACCAACAAACACGCTATCGGCAGGGTTGGACACGGTAAAGTCTGAACCACCGTTACCACCACCAGTTATATTACCACCACGCGTAATCGTGATCGATAAACGATCGACGGTTTCCCCTGCTTTACCACTTAAATTGGTTACCACCTGATCTGGCATCAATTGGAGCTTTTGACTTAAACTGCCGCCATAACCGCCGTGGTTGCTTTCTTGCTCCCATCACTATTATTGTCATAGGTCACAATCAAGGCATCAACATAAGTGCCTGAACGCATTTGGATGGCGCTGATACGTGTTTGTTTTGCAAAAAGCTGTTAGGCATTCAACATCATTAAATGGAGCACCAGAAGTGCCACCATGTATTGATGACTCAATGATCTCGTAGCTTAGCGCAGGTGTACCATGTTGTAGCGACGGTAATGCAGGCGCCTTTAAAGTCACAGTTGGATCATCTGCATACAACCGAAACTGTCCTGTTTAATGCATCAAGATTTTCGTTTGCCTGACCTTGAACATAATTAGTGTGGTATCGGAAAAACCTTGATATGTCTCATAAATTTCCTTAATTAATTTGATTTGGTTTAACAGCAATTGAACCTTGACCAAACTCTCTGCAAGTCCCACTTTTGTCTTTTCACCAATAAAAAAAGTTCGTTTGCAAATCGGTTTAAAATTCCCAAAAGTTGGTACTCCTCATAACCTGTGGTTTGATAAGCCCAATTCTGCCGCTTGTGGATCAATTGGAATATTTGGAAAATCATTGAATACTGCACCAAATTATAGGATCGGGCAATTGTTTTCAATACGCACATTTGGCTTTTGAAATTTGACTTTTTGTTTGAGTTTACTTTATCAAAAGCTTGCTTGAACGCATCCTGCCACTGAAATCCATTTGCTAATTCTTGTTTTGGGCTTACGCTACAAGGGGTTGTCCCTGTAGGTAAGGCATATACCCCTAAACCGGTGTCACTCCCGACAAAGAATCTCATATACGAAAACCTGCATTTCTCTGGTTTTGGGACTTTATCCAAAAAAAAAAATCAGAAAGTAGAAAAATGCCCCTGCGCGGGCGACCCCCTCCCCAAACGCTATAGGTTTTTTTAAAACCCAATTTGTCGTACAAATTCAACTTTTATTTACGCTACCAAATGGTCCAAATCCTACAGCTAGCGACTGAGAGATACCCAACGAGTCATACAATGACGATGCATCTGGTGATTCGATACGCCCTTGACTATTGCCACCGTAGGTATTTTCAACCCCTTGGATTGCGATTGATAACCATGTACACTGACTGTATCAACCCTGATACAAAGCATCGGGGTCAAGGGGGCGATCAGATGTTTAAAGGGTCCATGATGAATTTCTTGTTTATATTGATCTTATATCTCGTTGGTTTGGGGTTGTTTTGCTAAAAAAAAAGAATTCATTGAATATTTAGTAAGCAACAAAATGGTAGCTTATTGTCTCGTTTCATTCAAACATAGCAGCAAGCATAGCGACCAACAACACCTAACTGCACGATTTCGTACACCCTATTTATCGACCGACAAGCATACTTCGTTCTGTAATTTCACCTAAGTGTAATCGTCAAATCACACCAGCATCTAATGTTTCCACCCTGACAAACTTTGGCCCTTTTTTCCTCACACTACGCTTACTGATTAAGTGTCAAAGGGCCCACGTAACAACTGTCAATGTTAATAAATAGCAAGTATTAGCATGTTGTAATTCAAATAGATGACAAGTTCCCCACAACTTTAGCTATATTTGCTCCTCTATTCACATGGTCTATTTGCCTTATCTGCAAAGCCTAGCAGACGCGCCACATCATACAGTTTTTTGGGAAAATATGAACCTGCGTGACCTTGTGATTACCACTAGCGCTCACGGTGGCAAAATTTGGCGTTTTTTATGTGAAATTGAATTTATATGATCTATAGTAATTATAAATTAATTTTTTAAAAAATAAAATGTCAAAAATATTATAAAAATGGGTTTTTAAAAATAAATTTTTCCCAGATTTACCTTTATCTGATAAAACAGGTGAAAATTTATTACTAAGTAACCATGTAAAAAATGTTGAAGAATGGAACTCTGGAAGTACTTGTTAGATAAAGCTCAAGTTATACGTCAAACTAGTATTAAAGGATTTTGTTTTTAATTTAAGTAAATTTTAATTAATTATTACTCTTGTAAACCATTAAAAATAAAAATAAAAAAAAAAAGATGAAAGTATCCAACTTTTTAAAAATAAATTTAAAATCTCGATTACTATAAATTAGTGAATACAATGATGATATTACAGTTTTTTTTAATATAGACTGTAATTTAAAAAACGGTTATATCATTATTGCATTCAGAATACTGAAACACAAAATTAGAGATAATCCATCGGTGGTCCCATTTAAAATTTGAAATAACTAGTCATTCGGTCAAACCGAAAGTGATATAAAAAAATGCATATTATGTCAAATCTATGCATATTTATGTCAAATACTTAAGTCCCTTTCACGTTACCCCCGTTAATTTTGAAACAGTAGCCATAAAAAAAATAATTCGTAATTTAAAAGCCCACTGGAACCCAAAAAATATTTTTAATTAACCAAATTAAGTAAAAATAAATAATCACATGTAAATTTTTAAAAAGGGTTCTTTATTTCGACAATAAATTAATAATCAAGAAAATTACGGTACTTTAATATTTGGTCAGCATTATTTGATGTTAATGCCAAAAGGATGCATAATTAAATAATACAATAAAAAATGAATAATATGCCACTTGTGACATCTAAACAACTTTTTGTACTTTGGTTGGCCCTCCTTCTATACCAATAACCGCTTAAAGACGTTTTCGCATAGATTTCACCAAAATTTTTTTTTGTATTCTTGAAATATCATATTCCATTCTTAAATTATATTTATTACTTATTTGACTTTTTTGTACTCTGTTGTTCAAATGTGTCAAAAATTTTCGATGATTTAAATCGGGCCATTGGGGGGGTTTTTTGATGACGTGTGGGAAATTTAAAAAGGGGTATTCATTCACTAACTAAGGGGGGTTTTGTTTGGATCATTGCCATAAAAGATCTTATTTGTGGTTTTAAGGATAGACTGAAGTTTTTGGTAACGATTTGTTTCTAAATTATTTTTTAAACCTTAAAAATATCCATAGATTTAGATTTGCATAAAAACCAGCCCCAGCAAAGGAAAAGATTGCCTCAGTTTATTAAAGAATTAACGGAAACAGTTAAATTTAGGGTTTTCATTGTTAAGTACGTTTCCTTAAATAAAACACCATTTATTTTTAAACCAAATTCTAACTCTACAATTAATTCTACATAAAAAATGTCAAATACACTTTACGTAAAAATTATTGCTGGTTTTAAAAAAATTTAAAGTAACTCTTAAGACTTTGGTCACTCTGACACCAAAAATAAAAAATAATTGACAGATAATAGTACAAAAAAACGGTAAACAGTTAAAACATCTGCTATAGGATTTTAAAGGTAATTTTTTTATTTTTTAATCGTTATTAATTATTACATGGTAAATCAGGTAATACTAAATTATAGGTCGTTATCTTAAAACCAGCCATAATTGACGTATAGTGTTATTTATATTTTTGATGTAGAATAGAAAAAAAGAGTCAAAATTTGGCAAACTATACCTGGCGTTCCATTTAATAAACCAACGAATATCCTAAATAAAATTTATCTATAATTGGATGACTGGTATTTGTTTTGACATGACGAGGCGCAGTGGCGTAGCTACACCGCTGGCCCCTGCTTTGGCGGGAGCCAGAACCCCAGGCCCGGTAAAACCCCGACCGTCGTACTTGCCGCCTGCAAACCCAAGCGAAAAATTATGGGGGCCCCCCTTCGTTAGAAATTTTTTCTCAAAACTTAAAAAAAAATTAAAATAATTTAGAAATTTTTTTTAAATTTAATCTCTATAAAGAAAACTATATAATTTTACTTAAATATAATAAAACGGGCGGGATGCAGCAAAAAGCATTTTAAGTAATATTGAAAATTTTAAATTTGTTTTTCTTTGTGTATCTCTTGACTCGATATTGCAAGAAATTAATATGTTGTCAAAAGTTATGCAAAATTCCGCTACAAGTGTAAATGAAGTTGTAGTGCTTTAAAAAAAAACTGTCTGTTTAGCTGAAACAAGGAATAAGTATTCAGAAATTAAAAACAAGCAGTCAAATTTCCCAGAAATGGGGTGTAAATCCACCAATTATTTCCCAAGAGCACCAAGTAAAATCACATTTTGATAAATTGTGTTCTGATATTAGATTTTTGGATTCTCAACATAGGTTTAAAGTAAATATATTTTATGGTACTTTAGACATAATAAACGTTCAAATAAACTCCCATTTTAAATCTTTTTGTGATGTAAATGAAATATTTAGTTTTCTTAATACATCTGTTTTCTTCTCATTAACACCAAAAGATATCCTTAAAAAGGGGGATGATTTACAAAAATTCCACAAAAATGATTTTACTGACTTTGAATCTTTGGACCTAGTTGCCATAAGAAATAATAGATTATTGTTTAATGATATTAATGATAAAAATATTCACAACATTTGTCAATTTTTAAAATACTTATTATTAGAAAATGTCACATCTGCTTCAAGCTTTCCTAACACAGTCAAAGCATTAACATTATATCTAACATTACCTGTACACGTGGCAAGCAACGAGAGATCGTCTTCTAAACTCAAAATAATTAAAAAAATATCTGAGAAATAGTATATCCCAGAAAAGATTAGACTATCTCTCCCTTTTAGCCATAAAAACGACATTCCAAAAGATATCGACATAAATGAAGCGATTAATCAATTTGCTGATGTAAAGCTAGAAAAAAAAACTTCTAATACTTTTAATTTATTTTTTTTTTGTTAGATCTCTAGTTTCTATATCTTTGTTAAAGTTAGTGTTTTGTGTTTTTTAAATTGAATATGTTTTTTATTTTCTATTTGACTCTTTCATTAAAAGTTTGCATTTTGAAATATGTTTTTTATATACAAAATTCAGAGTTTTTTTCTGTAACTTAATTTGTTTGAATGGTATTTGCATTTTTTAGGGGCCCCTTAGTTGCAGGGGGCCCAAATTTTGTAAATTCGAGGCGTTTGGCGTTTTATTAATTGCTTCTACTGGCTGCAAAATAAAATTTAAGAAAAATATAATACAAATTTTTTAAAAAACGGAGGCATACTAATATCCCGTTGGACTCGGTTAAAATTTTTTTGATCAGATGTGCAATGTGGTTTATGCAACTGAGACAACTACCGTGAAGATACAATTCAGATAATCACACTTACGAGAAATGAAATAGGATGAAGCAATTATGAAATTCTTTGGGCATCGCAAGTATAAACCGCGGAGCTATAAGATAAGCAAACGAAGTTTTTTTTTGAACACAGTTAAAAACACTAAAATTTTTTTGATGTTACTGTCCCTTAAATATATTAAATATCTTGAAATAATTTTGACAGGTGCTATATTGTTCATATTGCCTTATATTTTATATTTTTTTTTAAAAACATATTTTTTCTGAGAATGTTTTTTGAATATGTTATAATCAAAGTTCTATTTGATGAAAGTTATATTCGATAGTGTCGAAAATCCACAGAATTTAATATCACAAGTCCAAAAAAAGTGGTGTGTGCTGGGTGTGGATAAATTTTCTGGCGTATTTTTTTTTGCTGAATACGAATCTGATGTCAAAATTGAAGTCAAACAGTAAAAAATCAAGAAAAACTAAAAAAAAAACAAAACGGTACCTTTATCAGGAGAAACCAGCATTCAAAGGGAAAATTTAAGACTTCAGCTATATAAACTATAAAAGATACAAAAAAAAATTAACACAAAAAAATGGAGCTTTCTAAATTCTATATGTAAAAAAATTACATAAATATTTTTGATAAGATAAATAATAAAGGAGATATAAACGAAAATGTAATTTTGACAAAAAAATTTAATGCAAAATAGAAAAAAATATATATTTTTTGTTAATGTGATTTTTGTTGTTTTTTTTTAATTATAAATTATTTATTTTATTTATTTGAATCTCAAACTACTTAAAATTTGCAGAAAAAATCCAAAAATAAAAAAAAAATATTTTTTTTTCAGTTAAACCTTGAAAAAATCCTGAAATTTCGGTTTTTTCATTGTTACTAGAAAAATTTTGCATTTAGACAAAAAGGTTATATTGTAAAAATTCATAGTATATGTTATGTAAAGTTTTGTGTATCTTTTATAGTTTTTAAGATATTGACGTTTCAAATACAACAAAATCGTTAATATTTGAAATTACGCCTTTTCTCAATTTCTTGCTGTTTGACCTTTAATTTGTTTTTCAGATTCATATTCAGCAAAAAAAAAATCCACACCCAGCACACACCACTTTTTTTGTGGATCTGTGTAATTTTGTTCAAACCACCTATTTTTGGTAATTATTCCTGGTTACCAAAATAATAGTTAGTTATGATTAAGTAAAGCTATAACAAACAAAGTACATTTATGAAAATATTTTTAATTAATCCAGTTACAATGAAACAAAACTTTTAAAACTTTTTTTGATTAATTTAAAACCTGATAAACATATTGCCAAAATCAATGGCGGATTCAGAGAGGGGCGAATGGGATGATCGCCCCCCCCCCGCCAGCCAAAAAATTAAAGGTAAAAAATAAAAAAAAACGAGTTAAAAATGGAAGAACGTAAATGTTGTTACGGTACTTAGTTAGTTATTAATTAAAAACATTTTATGTTGCCTATTGCATTTGGTTAGGCATTAGTTATTTGTAAAAAATAACACCTGGCAGTTTTTTCAAAATGCAAATTTTCATGCAATTTACATGAAAATTTGGGATTAGGTTTAACTAACCCTCCTCTTCAAAATCTATATCATGCCGATGTGCGCTTTTTATTTTTTAGGGGTGAAAACTACCCTTTATTGCTAAAACATATAAAGATATACATTAAAGCTTAAGTTGAGTAAAATTTGACTCAAATAGGTTGAAAAAGTAGTATTTTGTTTCTTTGAAACATTATTTAAAATATTTTAGCCCTTAAAAATTAAACCCTATTATGATTTAATTTAAAAAAATACCTTAAGAAATTAATATATTATCACAGTGTTTGCATGAAAATTTGGGATTAGACTTAACTTAACCTTCTCTTCAAAATCTTCATTATGCTTAAAGGTGCTTTTTATTTTTTTAGGGGTAAAAATTACATATTATTGCAAAAACCTTCAAAACTTTCATACTAAAGCTTAAGTCACATAAAATTAGGCTCAAATATGTTGAAAAATAAGTATTTAATTGTTTGAAACATTATTTAATATATTTCAACCCTTGAAAATCAACCTAAAAACAATTATTTACCCTAGAAAAATCACCATATTGTCACAGAGTGGTTATTAAAAAATATGACTGCTTAAAAGTATTACTAATTTAACTGTGTAATTTTTTAATCCTCAAAAATCCACCCCTTACAATATTACAATGCAAAAAATAGTACAAAACCGCGGATTTTTTAAAAAATCCATCGAATCGCATAGAAAGTTAGATTTAAGTTCGCCTCACCCTTAAAGTGTGCATTATGCCAATGAGCGCTTTTTTATTTTTTATTACTAAAACCTTCAAAACTTACTTTACTTTCATATTTAAGCTTAAATCAAGTAAAATTTGGCTCAAATAAGTTCAATAATAAATGTTTAATCTTTGAAAGATAAGCTGAAGTAATTCAACACCTAAAAGTAAGCCCTATTATGGATTAATGAAAAAATATATTTAATAAATAATATAGAAAAGATACGTACAATTACATTAAAAATGTATTAAAATGAAAAGATATTTACAAAAAAAATGTATTTGGGCTTTTAGAATGCCCCAAAAAATGGGTTTTTAAGCATAACGCTTTCAGTTTTTGTGATAAAAAGTTTTTTAAAAAACCATTTTGTTGTTTTTTTTTAAGAGCCATAAGTGTTTTATATTAAAACTGTTTAAAACCCTTACTTTTTTAAAGGAGTGAGTCTAAAGGGCTAAAAGAAGGCAGTGCTCGTCTGTAACACGCGCTTTAAACGTTCATATCTCACTTAATTTCTGTCATACAGTAATTTAAAAAGTAAGGAAAATGTTTGTAATTTAAAGAGCTACAATTTAATACCCTAGTTATTTTTACGTATTATCTTTAGGTTTCGAGTTATTTTAAAGAAAAGGTAGTTTTTTATTAAAATTCTGAAATTTGATTTTCACTTGCAGCTGCCGTTTTTTTTTTAATTAAGCAATTTTAATCGGTTAAAATTTTAAAATGTATTTATGATACATAAATAAAGAGAATTAAAAAGTGCTACGACTCATTTTAATTGGGGTGGTAATTAAGGGGTTGTTTTTGAAGATTTTTGCACTCAAAAAATTTTGGTCCAACCTTATTTTAATCATAATTCACTTAATTTTTATGATACATACCTTTTTTTTAATAAAAACGGTCTTTGCAAATTCTTCAAAAAAGTGATTATTGGTTTTCCTCGAAAAATACGTAGATTTTGCGTTATTTGCCTTTGACTCTCTGAAATTTTGTGTTTGATGAATAACAGCTAACATTTAACAAACCTCAACTTGGTTTGTAGTGGTCCCACAGCAGTTACAAAAAAAAACATTTTATCCGTTTTTTTAAGCTGCAATTTTTTATTCAGTTTTTTTAAAACTACTTATCAGTTATTTTGAGAACGATTAAAAACGTTGATTTTATCGACGAAAAACTTCGACTTTCGATTGCAAATAACTCAGAATATTTTTTGCTTAGAAATCATTTTTCTATTGATTTCTGTGGTTAAAATAAAAAAAAATTCCATCCTCGAGATGGTTTGGCAACCACCCCAAAGGTAAAGGCGCCCTTTGGCATGATATAGATTTTGATCCTTGGACTATTTTCTACCAACTGTCCAAATTTCAAATAAATCTATGCATTTTGAAAAAATTGCTAGGCCAAATGGTTCGTTTCCGGACTATCCGTTTAATTTACAAATAAGGCAGACGGGGGGCTAAAAAACCCCCCAAACCCCCTGGTTTGCCAAGCCCCCCCCCCCGTAAAGATTTTCTGAATCCGCCCTTGGCCGAAATCCGCGTCGAAGGACCAAAACAAGTGGTACTACGTGCTAAAATACAAAATTAAACACTTACTTTTTACTTCTGCTTTTTGAAAATAACTATAAGCCTACAAGCTTAATAACTAACTATACATTAAATATCTATAGATAGTATAAATACTTTTTCTATGTTATTATCGATTTAATCTAAAAACATTTGTCTTTGTGTATTTTGGCATTGTTTACCGCTGTAAACTATCAATTTAAAAGATAATAAAAAACTAAGAGGAAATTTACTGAGAGCACCCTTTACAATCATTTGTCTCAGTAGAAAGAAATAAATCATTTGATTTTGGGACCAATTTTTAACAAAATGGCAAAAAATATGTAATATTTTTTTAAAATTTTTAAAGTTTTTAAAAAATTAAAAATACATTATTTAAAAAATATATTTTTTTGTTCCCTTTTTTAGAAATAAGTAACAATTTTAAGAAAACCCCAAATACCCCCAAATCACGACGACTCGAACAAATATTTTTTTTTTGTTAATTTCCCCCTGAAAAGGGGGGGGGAAAAAGAACAGAAAAGTCAATAAAAAAAGGCAACTAGATACTTTTTAAAATAGCTAATTGAAATTTAAATTTAAAGCATTTGTAGGTAAGCAAAATTGTATTTTATAAGACTTCTAGGTTTTACGAGAATTTTTTCATCTTATAACTTCTTAAACTAAAGAAAACAATAAAGAGGTAGTTTATTATTAAACGCGAATTAAAAAATTTGGAGTGTAGCAAAAAACCTTTGTATGTCACAGATTTAATAGTTTAGAGATTCTAAGAATAAAACGCAAAATAAAAAGCTTTGTTATGAGATTTGGATTATTAAAAAGGCGAATCACTAAGTGTTGTGGGAGAAACCAGCCGTATTTAGGCGGTGGAAAGATGGGCGCCCGCAACTACCTAGGAAGGCGCAAAATCGGCTATGAAAACTAAATTTCAATTTCAGTATCGTGTCATATTATTATTTTTTTTATTTTTTATTGACAAAATGATTTTAATAATAAATTACAAGGAACAATTTTTAAAAAAAAAAAATGTTAGATACTTAAATTTTAAATTTTTTTTAATTTTAACTTTAAATTTAATTGGGGGAAAGGTTTTTTTAAAATTCACCATTTTTTTTTGGATTAATTTAATTTATTAAGGGTTTTTTGGGGGCCTAATATTTTTTAATAATTTTATTTTAGTTTTTTTTTTAAGTTTATTGAAAAAAAAATCATTATTAATTTATATTTTCCCCCTTAGAGTAAAAGTTTTTTATTTATTCTTCTCGTCAAAAGTGGATAAAATTTTCATTGAAAAAATGAAATTTTTTATATTTTAAAGAAAAAATTTATCCAAAAATTTGGGAATTAATTTGCCCTTTAAAATTTTTATAATTTTAAAAACACGGGCGTTTTTTTTTTGGGGGTTTTCAATTCCAAAAACCCTTTACCAAAGTTTAACCCCCAAGGACCCCCTACCTAATATTTTCCGTGAAACGTTGAAACATTTTGAAAAAATTTTGAATAAAGAAAAAATTTTATTTAAATTTTTTTTTTAAACATTTTAACTTTATATATTTATGTTAAAATTTTAATATTTTTTGTTTTTTTTTTTGTTTTAACAAGTTTTTTGTTGGGGGCTATATTTTTTGACACCCCTTTTTTTCTTATTTTTCGAAAAAAGTAAAAAAAAATGGTGGTGTTTTTGATTACCTTTTTTGGTTAAAGAAAAAAAAAAATGTGCAAAATGGGGGGTGCTATTTCTTTTTTAAACACTTCATTTGCATTTTTATTTTTTAAAAAAATTTTAAAGGGCAGCCTAATGGATTTCTTTAAAAAATTTTTTTTTTTTAGTTTTTTTTTAAAATTTTTTAAAAAGTTTAAAAAAAAAAGAGAACCCTTAAAAAAAAATTTTTATAATGGTTTGGTATTTTACTTTTTTTATAAATTAATTTTGTTTAAAAAAAAAGGGGGGGAAAAATTTTTTATTCAACGGTTTCCGTTTTTAAGGCTTTTTGGCGGATAAAAATTTTGGGGAAAAAGCTTTGTCCCCTTTTAAACTTATACTAAAATAAAAAATTTTGGAAAACCTTTTAATTTGTCAGAGGGGTTATAAATTTTTATTTTTCAAAATTTTAAAAAAAAAAGAAATCAAATTTATTTAAAAAAAAAAGAAACTTTCATATTTATTTTTTTAAATAAAATACTAATTGGCGTGTGCATGAGAAGAATGGGATAGGTTAAAAAATGTGAAAATTAAGTCAATGCAAATAACACAATAATTAAAATATCAATTGAAACTTTTTAAAGCATTTTATTAGTTCTTAGAGCTTTTTTATTAGAAATTTCCCAAAATTGCGAAAATGGTTTAAAGAAAAATTTAAACTATTTTAATAATTGTTGAATCTACATTAAAGTTTTTTTGCTTTTATCTCACTTTTCTAAAACGTACGCTTTTTCTTACACCTAATAAAATTTTCGTTATAGAAAAATTATTTTCTAATTATTTAAATAAAGCCTATCTAGCTTAGCAAAGGCCTTATCACTGCATATTTATTATATATATATATATATATATATATATATATATATATATATATATATATATATATATATATATATATATATATATATATATATATATATATATATATATATATATATATATATATGTATATATATATATATATATATATATATATATATTTAATTATATATATATATATATATATATATATATATATATATATATATATATACAATTAATATAAAGAGCAGCATTGAATGAAAATAAAATTAAGGAAAGCAGCAGCCAAAACCCTGGATGCTTTAGCAAACCGTCTTTAGATAGAAATGTTTGCAAATAACTTCTAATTACTGTCTACGCAACCTAGATGTCAAACGATGTTTGAGAGTTGTATCGATAAATTAACTTATACCGCCATCAATTATAAATTCATAGAACTAAACAATAAGAAAGAAAGACAGGAGACCGGCTTCGTTCTCATCCCTTAATATCGCTATTAAAAAATAGGGGTTGATGGTAGGAGGGTATAAATTTAGGGTTGTATGTATTTTTTAATTCCGAATCATAAAAATATTTAAATAAAAAATTTTGTTTAAAAAATAAAAAAATAGGGTATGAAAAATAGTTTACGTCCTATTCTCAGACCTACAGAATGTACACACACAATTTTATCAGAATCGGTCAAGCCGTTTCGGAGGAGTTTTGTTACAAATACTGTGACACGAGAATTTTATATACCGGGTGGCATGGAGGTAAGTAACACGCGGCATCGTCATTCGGCATGCCGGTCGTAGTTTTAAAAGTAACACGCGAGCTGGCCAATTTACTGGCACAATACTGGTGATATCGGATTTTCCTTTTCCTTTTTCCAAAATCAAAAGTTAATCAAGCAAACAATTGTTACGATCCCTTTATTGGCCCTTGAAACCTAGTTGCACACTTTCGCTTGGCAAATATGTGGGAAACATTAAAAGATTAGGTGACAGAAAAATAGCGAAATAACTATTTTCTTTACTATGATACTAACATTTTTTATTATTATTAATTTTTTTTTAAATAGTTATTCTTTATTTTATTCACTTTTCGAAAAGCGATAAAGGAAACTAAATGTCATGTTAGTCCATTTCATAATCATACATAATGAGATTAATAACTGAAATATATACATATATTTTTTTAAATGAACTCCATTTGACTTAGGTGCTTTTTTAATTAAGCGTAAAAACTAAATATCTCTTTTTTATTACCCGAGTTTAAAAAACATTATCTTTTTTCCCCCCCAAAATGAAATATATTTTTTTTTAATAAACTTTTTTATTTGTTAAAGCCACCAAAAATAAAAGTAAATTATATATTCTTAACGAAGACCGTTGAAAAAAAATGGACCATCCCCTATTTACCCCCTAAGGGATGAATTTTCAACAAATTTTAATGGGGCCACCTTAGATCCTCCGAGTTAACAAAAACAGAGTCAGAAAAATAAATTTTCCTCTGAACTACAGAGTAATCGTTCAAAAAAAAATACGGCAAATTAAAAACCTCCTTCTTTTTTAAAGTCGGGAAAAAAATGGTTTTATTTCTCCTTATAAGTAAATTACTTAGATATCTCTTTTTCGAATGGCAATGATGGGTGTAACTTACCTTCATGTGGCCAGCCCGCCTGTTACATTAAAAATACGAATGGGCATCTCGAATGGCGATGCCGCGTGTTACTTACTCCATGGCGCGAGGGCTAAATCCTTTCATTTAGAATTAATTTTTGAAATTTAAGTGGGACCTGCTATAAGTTTTAATTTTGGAATAAAAAAAATTTTTTTCTTCCGTTTAATCGGAATTAAATTTTAAATTTAAATAGCACCCCGTATAATTATTTCCTGACTTTAAAATTCTTTTTCAACCATGTCAACTGTCATGGTTCAAAACATTTTCCCAAATAGGACATGATTAATTTCAAATTATCAAGGGTTTTTGATGTGAGAAATGAAAAAATATTTGTGATTTTGTTAATTTTTATCTAATTAAAAAAGTTAGGGAATTTGAGGTTAATTTTTAAAATTTAAGAAATAAAATAACCAAACCAAAATAGGAAACCTTACTTTTTAAAGAACTTTTAAAAATTTATTTTCAAAAGTTTATTTAAAAATAAAAACACTATTTAAAAAAGGGAAAATTCCATTTTTTGAAATAATTTTGGATTAAAAATTGCCGTTGGCTTTTAAAATAAAAAATTTTTTTTTTTTGTTATGCCCCCTTAAATTTTAAAATTTTTTAAAAAAATTGTTATTTAAAGCTTTTTGGTTGGTTTTAAATTTTCACATTTTCAAACTGAAAATAAAGGTAATTTCATTTTTTAAAAAATTTTATTAGCTGATAAATAAAATATAAAGTTTGTTAAAGTTTAAAATTTAAAAATTTGGTTTTTATTTTGGATTTTAAATTTAACTTAAAAAAAATTTTTTTTAAATTTTTTTAAAAATTAATTTTTAATTGTAAAAAAAATTAAAAAAAACCAAAATAACTAATTCTTAACCAAGCCAAATGTAAATTTTAATTGAAATTATCTTTTTTTTTAAAAAATCGACTTAATTTTAAAAGAAAGGGTTCCAGGGTTGAAAAAAAATTTTTGAGGGGGAAAAAATATAGCGGGTCATTTAAAATTTAGGGTTATTCCGAAAAGAATAAAAAAATTTGGTTTTATTTAATCATTAAAAGCGTGTCATTATAACAGATGCACCACCCAAATTTCAAAAATTAATTCTAATAATAAATAAAAAAGTTATGAGCTGTTACATGTCCGCTGTGTCACCCGGTATAATGCAATTATTTAATAGGTTTCTGGTTAATGTGCAACTTAAAATAAGCTTCATTAGAAAATGACCAAATATACATTAATTTGTTTATAATAAAATGTGTTAACATTCGTCCGGCGTAACTGAGCTAAAATTGTTCTTAAAACAAAACAATACCAGGAAATATAGTTTATAAAATATTAAATGTTATTTACCCTTTATACTGCTAATAAAAGGAATTGGGTGCAAAACACTTTTTACAAACCGGAAACGGTTCCCGTCGTGGGCTGGACGAATATCCGGAGGTTCATTGCACTTTTTCTCACTTTTTAAAAGAATAAAAGATAGTGGGCTATCCGCGCCAACAAAACTTCAAATTGGGGTAACTTAGATGTTACAGTTTGTTTAATAAGTTATGTCATGGAAATAATGTTTATAATTTTTAATTTAATCATTTGATATTAAATAGTACGAAGGCGTAGAAGGATCACATCAGTTTTTATTTTTATTTTCAGTACAAATTCCGACTTAGATCTCGGAATTCCCACTTAGATCTCGGCATTCTTTCTTCTTCTTCTTCCTGGGAGCCGTCTTTCACTACCGGAGGCAGCGTAGCCTGTTGGGCTTTTTGTGCCTAATCTCCACTGTCTTTTATCCAAAA
The DNA here is from genome assembly GCA_019359885.1 of Listronotus oregonensis. NCBI lineage: Eukaryota > Metazoa > Arthropoda > Insecta > Coleoptera > Curculionidae > Listronotus > Listronotus oregonensis. Next base: position 17,907 of record JAHBCN010009581.1, read on the forward strand.
CCCCCCTTTTTCTCGTTCCCTTTTCCCAAATTTTAAAACCCCCAGACTGGTTGGTTGATATATTCCTGTGGGCTCATTTTCGGTTGCCCAAATAATGCCTGTCTTTTGTGATTTAACGCTTCACATTCACACGGGGTTTCCCTAGGCTGTTTTTTCCCCCCCGTCGCACATTCTGCAACTTGGGTCCCCATTGTATGGCTTTTTGTGTTATCGTGCCCTGTTAGCAACCCTATTTTTGCGAAGTCTTTTTCCCCCTTTGTCTGAGTAGTTCTCCTTTTTGTTTTTTTGGATGGGCCCCTTAAAGCCCTTTCCATGTCTTATTCTACCAAGGTTCTCCCCCCTATTTCTTGTGTTTGTTTCCGGGGCCTTCCCCCCGGGTTTTCCCCCGTGCTGTGGTTTTGATCACTCCAAGGGCAAGTTCTGGTCCAAAAAAATGGTGTGGATAATCCATGTCTCGCTAGCTATCCGCCTTTTTTTGCCTTTTTTTCCCCAATGTCCTGGCAAAACCGGAATTAAAACCTTTTTGTTCTCCCCAACCCCGTTCTTTTTGGCTTTTAGTTTTTTCTCAGAATTCCCCCCTATATTTTGGAATTCGACTTAGATAACGAAAATCTGGGGTTAGATCTTGGGGGAATTTCCGACTTTTGGAATTCCTTTAAGTCGGGGAATTCCGAGATCTAAGTCGGGATTTGTACCGAAAATAAAACTATAAATTGGTGTGGCCCTTTTACACCCTAGTAAAATAGATTTCTTCCAGTGATTTTCTACTTATGGATTCCGTCCCTAAAGTACTAATTCAGACGACTGTCGATATATGCTTTCCCGGCTAGTATTACCATGAATTTTTTGACATATGAGAATAACCAAAAATCGGAGGAAGCTAAATCTTGCAAATAGAGTGAATTTTTACTAATTCGTACTTTAATTCACTGATTTTCGTGAGCTGTGTATATGAAATCATAAACCAGATCTTTTGCTTTATCCACCTGCTCCAAATTGTTATATTAATAATTAATCTAAGTTTATTGTTTTACCACTTTGAAGGCAATTCAAAAATTGTTTTGTTTTGGATTCCCAAAAAACTGATTGTCTGGGCTGATTTTGGGCAATAATTTGCTTGGTGCTGAAGTACTGAATTCATTCTACTTCTTAGTCGCTTGTTTTGAGTCAGGATCATGGTGGTAAATCCAAGTATCATCCATAGTGATAAAACAGAAAATCCTTTTATTCTTATTAAAATGCTTTAATTTGAATGTGTTTTTGTTTCATTATTTGCGAATGAGGAACCCATTGTGCAAACAGCTTTTTGAAACCTAAACTTAAGACAAAATATTGGGTTTCTAATTAATCTCTCCAAGTTAATCGACGATCTTCTTAAACCATATCCTGTGTTTTGCTACGATTTCTAGTGCTGAGAATCTTTTTGGTCGCCTTTCACGTGGATCGTCTTCAAGACTTGTATGACTACGATTTAATTCAGCAAACCACCTTTCTTCGGTTCTGATTGATGGTGAAGAGTTCATAAATTTCTCTAAAAAACAAACACCTCTCGGAAATAAGTAATTCACCAGGATGACACACGTCTTCCATACAAATACTGTGATACGTCAAAACTTATGTTTTACCAGACACATCTTGTTCATATTTTGATATTAGACAATAGTTTGGTTAGCTCTGATTAGGGAATGGGTAACTTGGGTCGCTCTCAAAACACAGTGATGTATATTGATTACAAAAAATAGGGAGCCTAACTGTTTAATATGAATATTTATTGACATAATATATACAAAAAAAAAAATATTTCACAAAATTATTTAATTTGTTCCAAAAAGTGGTGTTGGCGTCTGGTTCTCCAAGCATACGCTACTGGTTATACATGCGTGTAAAAATATATGCTACTATATATAATTTTACTCGTATTGTATTTAACCTATTTCACCATCTTTTATAACTAGTTTAAAAACATGGTAAAACATTAGGGAAAATGTTTAAATTGTTTAAAACTGAATGGAAAGCAAACCTTAAAATGGGACAATTTTTTCTATCATTTTTGCAGAATTTATATAATTCTATTGGTGCAAATCGGCTTATTCGAGTGCAATGTGCAGGTCGCCTACTCATTTTTTATAGACGCCACTGACTGCCGCCGTTGATCATGCAAACCTCTAGAAAAGAAACTCGACAATAATACTATTAAATCGATAACATAACTTTTGGAGTAATCTGTATTTTAGTTTTATTATTATATTAAAAATATTAACAATATTAAAACAAAAATAAGAATAATTAAAACGCGCTAATTTTAATAATTCGAAAACATTAAGATAGACATAAAATTTTTGATTTAGGACAAGATTACTAAAATATAATAGGATAGGCTCGTTTATGAAAAAAAAAGAATAGAATGATTATAAGAATGACTAAAAAAGAAACTATTGAATTTATACAACACATAGGTAAAATAAAAAATACAAGAAAAATAAAGCATTAAAGATACAAACTTAAACTTTCTTTTAATGTGTAAGATTCTGGTACTACAAATTTCAATAGGTATATAAAGTAAACTCTCTTTTAGTAGGAGAGCTAGTAAACCATTCGACTAACTCATTTCCCACAAAGCTAGAAACTTTTTAAATATTATTTTATCATCGGTTAATTAAGGCATCAAGTCTCTGTTATGCTCTCCCCTTTAGGTCATATCATTATCCCTTAAAAGTTTTAAAAATGTCAAAAAAAAATCTGCTTCCACAAACCTAACATTTTGATATGCTGTAATATACCTATGTGAGTCGAAAAAAAAATCGACAACCTAGGTGGTAGACGAACAAATCCAGTAGAATCTCATCTAAACAAATTAAATTTACTTTAATCGCTGAATACCACCAGAGACCATTAATTTTCTATCCAATTCTTATGTTCTCCGGCGAATTTTAATTTAGCTTGTCTGAGACGCTTTGTCAGAAGAGGTTTCTTCACTGCTCGTCAACCATTAAGATTGTAGGATAAAAGGCGACGTCTGATTGTCATATCTGATAGCTCTATGCCTGAAAATTGTTTTTCTAATTCCTTGTTTATTTTCACTGCGATTTTCTAGGATCAGCTCTTGCTGTTTTCAGGATGACTTTGCCCATTCTTCGAGTTGTCTTTCAAGGTCTTCCAATTTATATGGCTGGATCAACTGTACCTCCCAGCAAATGTTTTTTTCTTATTTTGCTTACTGTTTCTCTTTGAATATTTATTGCTTTTACCATATTATTTTGCTTATTACTATTCCGATACATTTGCACATTTTTTTTTAAATTTAGCACTATAATATCTGCATTTAGGCATCTTAAACCACGAATCAACTATAATACAGTGTAATAAATGCAAAATAGTTCACTCTAATGATCAAAAGAAGAATTTAAACTGATAAAGGTAACATGTTTCCATATTTTTGTTTGCGTATAAAGTAAATTGTACATGTTACCACATTTCAAAAAAATAATGATATAGGTACTAAACAAATTTTTGAGATCCCAACAACTATTTTTGTAACTCCAACTCATCAGACCATAAATTAAGAAATTGTTCAGTACTAACATTAAAATCTATTTACACTAAAACCAAAGACAAACCCCAATATCTTGCCAATCAGATGTTGTCTACAGCATCCCTTGCCAAGAATGCAATAGCATATACATAGGTCAAACACAGAGATTCAATTTCAAGCCGGATCACTTGGCTTTTTCTGAGATGACTTTCATCACAGTGAACCACTCCATAAAACAAAAAAACAGACATCAATAACTTAAGCGAAATTTATTCCTACTTATTGTCTTTGGACAAACCTCTTAGTTACAACCACAATCAAACAATACAAATTCTGATTAACACTTAAGTGTACTACACTATCTTTTCAATAAAGGTCCGGTTTACCATCTGTAATTACTACTCCTAACCTTAGATTCTAGTCTTAAACTGTCAAATTTCACCCGTCGGGTCATTGACAGCTTTTTGACCTAATGGCCTACTTTTTTTAAGATTGTATTTTAAATCTGTTATTTGTCTATTCATCTTAAAAGTTTACGTAGTTTTAACTGTGTTTTGAATTGATCTGCCTTTGGTTTATTTACTGTAATTATTATTTTCATGTCTCCCATTTTGTTAATTTTATATTTAAACACCATCATAATGTTCAACCTCAATCGTTGTAGTAAGTAGTATTATTTTAATAATTTTACATGTAGATAATTAACAACATATTTTTTGCAACTTAGAATAATATTTCCGAAAGCTTGGAACAAACTTTAAAAAAGAGTAATTTTCATTTGCTGCATCCCCAATAAATTTACTTGTTTATATACATATATATATATATATATATATATATATATATATATATATATATATATATATATATATATATATATATATATATATATATATATATATATATATATATATATATATATATATATATATATATAGTTTTAATAGCTTAAAATAAAAAAAATGTTTTCATATATTTGTTTGTTACCGTATATTTTTTTTGAAAACACGTCTAGATGGTGTAATACACCAATCTTTAACTTCTGCACCACAGAAAGTTTTTATCCAAACTTTTATGAAACTCTATTTATCTTGGTCTCTTGCTCCGGACTGCAACAGATTACTTTGGCCTTCATGTGTCATTCTTATCTATGTCTTTTTATCTTTATTTAACTTCTTTATAATAAAAAATTGCTTGGAATATATGGAGGTTTTTAAGTGATAAACACGTTCGTTATGGTTTTCTGATACATTTATTGAAATGTTTAATTTTTACTTAAAGAGAATTTATTTTAACATTTTCTTTGTCCCCTTTAATTAACACTTCTTTATAATTAGCCCACTTTGTAGGTAATTTTTTAGATCAAAAGAATTGCTAAGAACAAACTCAAACTATATAATATGTTTTCGTAGTATTTATAAATAATAATTTTACATTTCTAATTTTATCTACATATATATATATATACATATATATATATATATATATATATATATATATATATATATATATATATACGCCACTATATATATATATATATATATATATAAATCTTTAATTTTCCTTTTTTATACAGGATTTCAAAACAAACTAGCTAGTGTGGCCGGAGCTGATGCTCCACCTTTGGGTAATAAAGCAACCAATCGCACAAACGGTTTGATCGTTTCCCTCGGAGTAATCATACAAACGACTAAGCAGTTTGTTGTTGCTTGAAAAGCTTGAAATTTAAATGTTTATTGTGCGTCTGTAATATTAATTTTCGCAGGAAAATGCCTCCAAAAAACCTGCTTGATATGGCTCAAGTAATGGTAGAGTGTGGTGAAAACCAAGTTATTGTCCTTTAGTACGCTCATTCTTATCATTCCTAGCATTTATTCATATTTCATACTTTATATACAATATTATACATATTCACACGCTTTGATTCCATTATATATACATTATTTACAAGTAAATTACATACTGTTTGCAGTTAGGTGTATCTTTTAATGCACGTACTGTTGTTATAGAAAATACTTACTTGTATTCCCTACGGTGTTTAATAAATATGTTGATTTGGACCAATCAGGTGCCCGCTTCGCTCAAATTTCGTATTTGCGGGGCCCATTAAGGGAGTTCCGTGCAATGTAAATACCTAGCTGTTTGGTTTGTATTATCATTTGTATGTCTTATAGATCGGGAGATGATGACAGGTGATGGTCTCCCATTTTATACCGCATGCCCTTTTAAGGGTTGATAATTAACCCTAAAATGTGAAAGGTAGACGGTTTCTTGGCCGCCGCACGCTTTCCCGTCATAAGGAAAAGCGCTTTTCTTTTTGCGAAGAATTTTCGTATTTTTCCGTGTTATTATACTGCCTGCCGTTGTAGCATATGAAAGTACAAACAAATTGAAGCCGTAATAATTGATGGCTTGTAATCTGCAGCGGTCAAAAGGGCTCAAAGGGTTATAATAAGAATAAAAAAATTAAATCGAATTTCCGTGTTTTCAAATTGCATGCCAACGTGAAGAATTGAAGTTTTAATCACAAAAACACTCTCGAAAAATTGGCATGCGCCCTTTGTATGACCAACGATAAAAAATTTCGGGAAAATTCTGTTAACATTTAGTACAAATTTTCCGTGATCTCAAACTACCCCTAATAAGTATAAATATTAATTTTATAAGCACATAATTTTCTAGTGCCAATGGCATGCATGTTGAATAAGATCATCGTATTATAAATAATGATAAAAGTTGCATAAAATATTGGTAACATTTCCGTGTTTTTAATTTGCATGCCGTTTTGAATTTCATTAAAAATGTTATTCTAAGTTTATAGCGAAAATGGCATGCATGTTATAAGACCATCGCATTTTTTAATAATAATAAAATTGCACAAAATATTCGAAACATTTCCGTATTTTTAATTTGCACGCCGTTTTGTATTTTATTAAAAAATGTTATTCCTAAGTTAATGGTTTGTCGGCATGCATGGTGAATAAGACCATCGCATTATAAATAATAATAAAAGTTGCTCAAAATATTCTGAAATATTTTCGTGTTTTGATTTACATGCCGTTTTGTATTTCATAAAAATATCATTCTAAGTTTATAAGAAAAATGGCACGCAAGTTGAATAAGATCATCGCATTATAATAATAATAGTTGCACAAAATATTGGTAACATTTCGTGTTTTTAATTTGCATGCCGTTTTGTTTTTCATAAAAAAATATTATTCCAAGTTTATGGCGAAAAATGGCATGCATGTTGAATAAGACCATTGCATTATAAATAATAGTAAAAGTTGCACAAAATATTCGAAATATTTCCGTGTTTTTAATTTGCATGCCGTTTTTGTATTTCATTAAAAAATATTATTCTAAGTTTATGGCAAAAATGGCATGCATGTTGAATAAGACCATCGCATTATCAATAATAATAGTTGCACAAAATATTGGTAACATTTCCGTGTTTTTAATTTTCATGCCGTTTTGTATTTCATTAAAAATATTATTCTAAGTTAATGGTGAAAATGGCATGCATGTTGAATAAGACCATCACATTATAAATAAGAATAATAGTTGCACAAAATATTAAATCTAACCATTTTCTTTTATTTATTTAACTATTTTGGAATTTTTCAGATTTTGTTACAATTAAAAAAATTTAAATGTTTATTCAATTTTTTCACTTTTTTTTATGTTGGGCTGTAGCTACGCATGATTTTCGTCAATAACTTGAAATAAATATTTAACAAAATCAAAACGGCATGCAAAAAAGTAAACATAAATTTCACAGAATCTTGTGCAACTTTCGTCATGCATCCTCTTTTTGCGACATCCTGGTTGCATGCCAAATTTCTACTATTTGTGATTATACAAATTAAGTATTTTCAATTGCATGCAGTTTAATCAGGGAAAAATCGGTACTAAATGTTAACAGAGTTTTCCTTATATCGTTGGTCATACAGGGGGCATGCCAATTTTCAGAGTATTTTTGTAATTAAAACTTCAATTTTCACGTTGGCATGCAATTTAAAAACACAGAAATTTGTTTTAAATTTTTTTTATTCTTATCTTAAACTTTAACCCCTTTTTACCGCTGCGAATTGCATGCATCAATTATTACACTTCAATTTGTTTTTATTTCCCTTTAAAGGTACAAACGAAACAGGATAAAACAGGGAAAAAACACGAAAATTCTTCAAAAAAGGGCCTTTTCCCTTTATGAGGGGAAAAAGGTGGGCGGCAAGAACCCGTCACCCTTCACTTTTTTGGAATTATAAACCCCTTTTAAAGGGGCCCGGTATAAAATCATCTGTCATCATCTCCGATCTATTATGAATAAATGACATTTAGGATTTGGCGGGAGGGGGTAAAAGGGACTAGCCCCTTGCCTCCATAGTAAAATGGTAGCGCCAGTAGAGTGGTTTATGGTTAGTTTGGTCGTGATGTCTAAAATTAGTAAGGTGTCTTTAAAATAGACGAAGGTGTTTTTTTTTTTGTATTTAACAGGGTTTAAAGGTGTTAGAAATTGTAGAGGGGGGGATTTCGAATATGACTATATAGTTTTAGACTCGAAAAAAGTGTGCAGGGGTGGGGGGTGGAGGGTTAAAAGTGCTAAAATCGTGTTTTTCGCTGACGAAGAAATTGAGTTGGTGCTAGTACAAGGCCCTGGAGAACATCAAAACTCAACTTAGTAAAAGCTAGAAATTCTTTTACAATGACTGATATGCGTCGATTTAAATAGAAACTAAAGAGCTAAGGACAAAGTTTAGGTTAGTCACATGGCTTAAGTTTTATCTTTTAATTTTTTTTCTCCAATTTAAAACACCCTAACCCACATTTTAAAAACAAATCAATTAAAGAATGCGATATGTGATACATTTTATAATTAGCCAAAATTAGTGTATATTTTAGCGTATAGGACTAAAGTCATTCCCTAAAAATTTCTAAAATCAGTACATAAAAAGCTGGCAAACAGCTTAAAAACCTTATTTAACTAACCATTTAGTCATTCCCTGTAAAGCCTAGGTAAATAATAAGTTAAAAATAAATATATCTCTTTTTTTTCTAAAATAGATTTAGGAATTACAGGAAATGACTGAATAGTTATTCAAATAATGTAATAATAAGGTTATTACGCTGTGTGCCGGCAATGCAATGATAAACTAGGCGTTTTAGGAAATTAAAGATTTCAGTGTGTGATGCCAACATATACAATAAGAAAAAAACAAAAAGTAAAACATGGTATGCGCGATTTTTTGTACACTTTTCACAAAATAAGATTTATTAATTAAGATATCGAAATGCGGTTTTCACCAGTTTCTTTCCTTTTTTATGCATTTTTAAAAGGCTTATAATAATAATAATTGTTTTTTTTTTTTAAAGCTATATAATTTTTGAGATTCGCAAAATTTCAAAAAATTTTTAAAAAAATAATTATTATAAATATTTATTTAATTATAAATTTTAAAATATTTATAAAATTTAATAAAACAATTATATTTTTTAAATTTTTTTTCCCCCCTATAAAAATTTTGGGAAAACTTAAATTTTTATTTAATAGTTTTTTAAAAATAAAAAAATTTTAGGTAAAAAATTTTTTTAATTTTTTTTAAAATTTTGTTTGTTAAACAATTACCAAAAAATTTTTATTACGATAATTTTAAAAAGAAAACCAAATCGTTATCAAAGCAATTTTTTTTTTTAAGTTTTTAAAAACCCCAAAACTTTTCGACAAAAAGGAGGGACATTTACGTCGATAAAATATGGTTAGATATCTACCATTATCCGTCCCAAAGATATCTTAAATAAATAACATAATAATTTTTTATTCACTATTGTGCCTGAAGTTTTAAAAAATTAGGATAAAATTAGGTGGAATACAGAAATTAAGAACATAATAAGTCAATTACATTTACAAGTTCTTGAATTTTGAATTTCAGTGACTCCGAGTAGCATTACGAGTAAAAGCGTTCCACAATTATTACATTTACGATTTCTCGGATCCGAAAAGCTCCGAGTCTTTACGAGTAAAATAGCAAAATTTTACTTTTGTATGTGAGAGATTCGTACATTTCTGACAATTTTAAAATGGCAATCCAAGAATAAACAAGCTGCTGTCGCTTTAGTACTATTAAAGATTTTAAAAATGAAAAAGAAAAAAACAATACAAAACATACAAATAACGGAGTAATATGGACAAAGCAACATTTACAAAAAAAAAAACAATACAAAACATACAAATAACGGAGTAATATGGATAAAGCAACATTTACAAGAGTGACAAATTATTGGAATTTGGAATTGATAATAATTGATAATCTTTGCATTTAACATTGCATAAACATTTAAATGAATAAAGATCAATAAACTGCAACTTAATTTCGCCATTTTATATAACCGAAAAACAGGGCCGTAGCCAAGGGGTGGCTAGGAGAGGCTGAACCTTCCCCCTGGAGCGTCCATGAGCTCCCCTGAAGAGATTCTAAAAAGACAGGCAACGATGACGTTTTCCATCGAAAAAAGTATTTTTTAGATAAGTCAGTCAGTAGTAAAATGGTAGATTTAGAAAATCGAGTATATCAGAATCTATTGACAAAACTTTCTAATTTTTTTCATAGGTAATTAGAATACTCGTGTGAATTAACATATCAAATCTTATTCCTTTGTGTGGAACGATAACAAAGTTATGATAGGAGAAAAAAGACCCAGAAACCTTTTGTGTATATACACACTACGTGCTTCAGACCGAAACTTGGCCAAGAACACAACCGTTCCTCTAGGAAGTGTTCCAATATTTGATCATTGTGATTTTTTGTGCAATATTGCGGACCTCATTTCATGTTGACATATGGAAATTTATTGTTACTAATATTTATATACCCGCACTACAGTACCCAACAAGCCCGAACTTAGGACCTCTGGGGCCCCGGGCGAATTCGTGAATAGAGCCTCCACCCCCAGTAACGTATATACATTATAATAATTTAATATATCTTGCAAAAAAAAAAAATTAAAATTAAAAAATTTAAGGAAATTTTATTTAATTTTTTTTTTCCTTTTTTTTTTATTTATATTTTATATAAACAGTTTACTGGCTAATTCTTTAAAATGCTGCACTAAATATGATAGCCTATGTTATAAATACATAAAAAAAATAGTAATAAATAAATAAAAAATTAGTAATAATATATTGATATAATTGAAAATTTATTTTTTTTGCAAAAACACCGGGCTGGGCAAAAAACACCAAACATAAATTATAATTTAAACTATTTTAAAAAGGATTTTAAATAAATAAAAGCAATAATTATGAAAAATTTTTCCAACTTTTAAAATACTTTAGTTCCATAACTAAATCAAAAATATATTTTAAAAAATAATTAGGGGAAAAATAAGATTTATTAGAATGATTAGTAAGATAAAAAGGATTATGACAATGGCTTCTTAAGATAAATAATAATAATAAATGACAACTGTTGCATATATTGGGAATTTAATTTCCCCAAATTTCGCATTAAATTCGCGCCAATAAACCCGATAGGTTTCCTGAAAAAAAAACCGTTGTGATTGAGTTTTGCCCCAGGGGAAAATAACATCGATATAAAGGAACGGGAAAAAAAGAGCCAAATAAGGATCTTCTTGGCGAATTCGGGGCTCTATCCGAGATAACGTGCGACTGGTTGTCCTGATTGTTGGCGGTTTGGGGGCATAAAGAAAAATTTTGGGGGTGCGAAGTGTATTCCCGCATGTCAACATTCACCCAAACAACGGTGATGAAAATGCAGAAATGGGTTGTCCTTGGGTTCCTTCGTTTACTGGGGCAATGAAGGACGAAGATCACACCAGCGGACGCAAGAATTTCCCCCGGATGGTTTTTTGCCCCTATGGGGTCGGAGCCATAGGATACGTCATGTCGGATCTTTCTTAATAAATAATAATAATAATAACAACAACACTTAATAACACTGTAATACCAGTTGTAATATAAAAATGGAATCATCCCTAAACTTAAACAGCTAACAACTAACATGAGGAATCTTAGACAGTTAAATAAAGTAAAAAAAAAATTGAAAAAAATTAAATAAAAAATAATGCAAAATAAACACGAAACAAAAACAATTAAAACGCCTTTTTTTTCTGCATTTCTTACTGCAAAATTATTTATTATGTTGTCTAAAACCAGATGCGCAAAATATAATTTTCAATAGTAATTATACTTGGAGAATTCAATCTTTCCTGCGTGATAACGTTTAAACGTTTTCGCAAAATAATTTTTTACCATCCTACGGTGGTACTTTTGCTTTTTGGGGGCCCCGGGGGTTGGGGGATAAAAAAATTTGGCCCCCGGGGTCCAATTACACTATTCAGCAATTTTCATTAGTTTAAAGATAAAGAAAAAAAAATCAAAAAATATTGTTTTTTAATAAAGCAACTTCGAGTGATGAAAATGTTTTTATTTATAAAACATTTTTTGATTCAGTATCTTAACTTTTTACAGAGTACTGCAGTATTAAATTGTTTCCATACAAATATCAGAATATGAAAAAAAAAATTTGGTTTTTTTTTAAAAAACCCTTTTTTGGGGGATTTCTTTTCCATAATAGACTTTTATATCGTTGTGCTGGTTAATATACTAAATAAAACTCAAATGTTCATTGTCTATCCGGATGACTTAAAAAAAATTTTTCTAAAAGGGGTTTTTAAATTAAAGGGAAATAAAAAAAAAATTTTGTTTTGAAAAATTTAAAAAGTAAAGAAAATTTATAAAATTTTTTAAAATTCTGCCTATTGAAAGTAAAAACTAAATGGATCGTAATAAAACCTTTAAAAAAAATAAAAAATTAATTTAAATGATCTTCAAAAATTTTTATTGATTGCACTCCGAAAAATATATTAAATAACAAAAAAAACCCGTCACTAATAAAAACATTAAATTATACATGCTGTGCGAATAAAAATCTGTATAGCTTGACTAAATGCGATCTGATCAAAAAAGCTTCCATATAAAAGGTTGATGGGCACAAAACACTATTGTCAGTTTTACTGCAGGAGATTTTTTAAAACCATTTCAAGTTTTTTTTTAAGGGGGGAATTTTTTATGTCAGTGACCATTTAAATTTTAAAAAACAAAGCAGATTTTTTTTTTTTTTGGGGTTTCCCAAGTCACATCAGCTAAAAAAATGCATTTCTACAGAACGATGGGTGGACAAGTGGGGGCCTTTTTTTATTTGCATAGTTTGATTTATTGACGAAATTTTTTTGCCCAGTTATAAAGGTCCTTTAAAAAAAAATTTACAAAAAAAAAATTTTCACCCTTTTTTTTTTTTTTTCGTCAAAATGGGGTGCTTAAAGAAAAATTTTTTTACTATAAAAATTTTTATGGCCCTAATGGGCCCGGATGTAAAAATCAATATATTTCTATCCCAAAAAAAAAACTTTAGTTTTTGGAAAAAGCGCCCAAACCCAAAAAAATCTGACTAAAATTTTTTTTTTTTTTAAACCAGATAAAAAATTTTTTTGGCCCTATTAATAGCATATTACGATTTTTTGAATTATTTTGATTTGTTGTTACACAAAAACTTACACACTAACCCAACAACAAAAAAGTCCTTTTTTCTTTTAAAAAAAACTTTTGTGAATACCATTAAAATTTTTTTTTTAAAAAAGGGAAATTTTTTTTTTAATTTTTAAAAAATGTGGCGGGGACAATAGAAAAAATATTGTAGGGGGGGCCCACGCGGGGATTTTGCGGGGATAGGGGTTAAGGGGAGTTCCCCGGGCCCCGAAAAATTAAAAAAAATCGAATCCCTCAAAAAAAAACCTTTGAGGGTCAGATTAAGAACAGGTGGGGTTTTCATTTTTCAAATGTTTTTTCAATAAACTGAAAATTTAAAGGGGAATAAGGATTTTGGGGGGGGTCACCGAAAAAAAAAAGCGCTTTTAAATTTTTTTTTTTTTAAAAGGGAAAAATTTTTATCAGGGTTGAAAAAAATATAATCTGACGGTTTTCAGGGGGGGAAAGTAGCTAAAACCCTCGATAAAGCATAAAAATACAGATGCTAAAAACTGTTTTTTCCCCAATTCGCGCCCCCCTTTTTTCACTCTTTTCCCCAAACTCCCACTCTCTTTAGGGGGTGTCACTAAAAAGGCAAAATTGGCAACAGAAACCCAAAATCGCCCAAACCCCCCCATTTATGTTGCCACCTTACTTGAGCGGGAAAAAATTTAATTATGGGGTTTTTATATTAAATCTAAAAAGTAAATGTCTCATTTTAAAATTTAAAAAATGGAAAAATGTGGATGGAAAAACGGGGTTTAAAAAAAACTTCCCAAAATTTTTAAGATTCGTCTTTAAAACCCGACATTTTAGAAGATACTTTGAATTCAGGTACGTTTTTTTTTTTAAAAACTATAATATTAAAATAAATAAAAGATTGTAAAATATTATAACCATTTTTTTTAAAGAAAACGGGTGAAGGGAAATTTGGGGAAAAATGGAAACCAACCTCGAAGACGAAAATTTTTTGATAAAGAAAATTAAATGATTTTTTTTTTTAAAATTTTTTTATCCTTTTTTTATTTTTGATTGATTTTCTATAAAAGAAAGTACATTTTTTTTTTTCATCCAGTAATAAAAAGAAGTAACAAAAAAAAAAAGGGTTTTTTTTAAAAAAATGTAACAAATTTTTTTTTAAAATTTTTAGGTTTTCCAATACCCCCCTACATTAATTTTTAGATTATCATTTAAGGGGGACTCAGACACGAGTTGAACCCACGGTAAAACAAATCTGACGCGCTCGAGTATTTTAAATTAAATTTTTTTTTCCCTTTTCAAAAATCAGCCCTGAGGTAGGTCACGGCCAAATCGTCAGTAAAATTTTTTAAACGAACACTGTTCACCCAAACGTTTTTCAATGTCTGACAGGGTCAATAAATTTTTTTTTTTTTTTTTACCCTTTTTCAGCAATTTTTTACTATTTAATTGTCAGAATAATATTTTTTGTTTTCAAAAAAATACACTATTTAAAATATGACGCGCTAGAGTTTTTCCATTTTTAAAAAATTTTTTTTTTCACGCTTTTTCCCCCCCAAATGGAAAACTTAACATAAAATTTTTTTGTTTTTTTAAAACAATCCAATAGGTCTTCATGACGCTCTAGTAACTGCAAATTTAGCATCCCGGGCTCCCCCACCAATAGTGAGGTTTACAAAGGGTATTAGATTAGCGCTTTAGTGACGGACTTGAAAATTTAAGTTATGTAACTTTTCCGGGGTATTCGTCATCATATTTTTTTACAATACAAAAATTGCGTTTTTTATTATTATTTATCTTTTTTTCACTTTTTTTTTGGAGTGACGATATGCCTCCCCAAAAATTTTTAAATTGAAAAATTCACTGATTGTATTACAATAAAAAACTTTTTTATTTTGAAAATGTCACTTTTATTCGCAAAGTGTAACAAGTATTTTGCTAACTGTAGCTTCTTTAAAACTACTAATTTAAACTAATATTAAGAAATGTAATTTAAAAAAATTTCATATTCCTAATAGTACCTAACAATAAAAGGGTATTTCGTATTTTTTTTTTACCTAGAACATCTGTTTTTTACAACTTTTTTCCAACAAGGTTTAATATTGGCGAAATACTAATTTATGGTTGATCGTTCAAAAGAATATATCTGTGTTTTATTTTTTAATTACCAAGAATTTTAAAATTGTCAAAAAGGTGGGGCTATGTTTAAAATGTGGGTGAAAAAAAAAGGTTCTTTTCCCCCCTCTTTAACTATATGTTTGAAAATTTTTTTATAGTTTAATTTGTATATCCTTTTTTTTTTCTTTACTAAGTTTATTTTCGTTGTTTTCATAAATTATTATTTGTTTTTGCTTTTTTTTTAAAAAAAACTGTGAGTTTAGTAACATAATAGTTACTAAAGTTAAAAAACAGAATAATTGAAAATTTTCATTTTTTAAAACCAAAATTCGAAAATTTTTTTTAACTTAACCTAAGCATGTGTGGATGAATTATATTTTTCATTATTCGTCCACACCTTGTGTATATGTGTATTTTGGACATTATTGTTGTTTCTGCTAAAAAGGTGGGGGCCAAAATTTCTTTAAGCTATTCTTTTACTTTAGTTTTTGGCACATAGGTATATGTAAAAAATCATAAGTCTCAATTAGTTTTATTGAAAGTTTTTCAAAATTAAGCCCTTTAAACCACTTTAAAAACAGTGGATATTTTCCCCTGGATGAATAAAATCTTATCAAAATGTAATTTTCTTTACTGTATTGTTTGGACGTATATTTTATTTTAAAGTTAACTGCATATGCTTCGTTAGTCCAAATAAAAAATTTTAAAAAAATCCGCACCGGTTATTGCACACTTCTGCATTTTCCCCGGGTTATATAAAAAAAACATCATTCCATTTTTCATAATTTTTAATTTTAATTTTAAATTTTTTGAAATATTAACCTTAATCTCGGCGTCTTTACAGCCAAAACCACAATTTGACAATCACCAGAAGCATTTGTTTTCTGTATTATGGCCATCCAAACCCACTTGTTCAAAGTGGACGAAATTTTAAAAACTCTTTATTTCGAAAAGAAGTCGAGCAAAATATCAAGTGTCTATATTTTTGAAAAGGTAATTTTAAAGTTATTTTAAAAAAAAAAATATACAGGTTTTTTATATAAAAAATGATTTTTCTGTTAATAACTATTAAACTAATAATTTTAAAAAAATATACCTAAAGTTTAAATTCTACCTAAAAAATTGCTTTAAAAATGTATTTACAGAAACTTTAAAAATTTTTATAACGAAAAAAATTACAGCGATTTTTAAAAAAGCACATTTTTTGGAAAACATCCTTTAAAAAAAACGGTAACATATATCGTGTGCGGTTTTACCATTTTTTTTGGCGAAAATTTAGCTCCCGATACCGACATTAGTTGTCGTTTATGTCCTTACAAGGGGGGTTTTTTTTTAAAAGTTCAAATTTGGCCCACCCTGTACTAAAAGGGTGGGAATAATAAAAAAAATTTTTTTGTTCAATATCCCCCACTAAAATAAATGCCTCTATAAATATTAAATGATTCTTGTAAAGTTTCAAAAAT
>JAHBCN010009582.1:0-34565 GCA_019359885.1 Listronotus oregonensis
TTGTCACCCCCTTAAAACTACTTAAATACCCTTCAATTTCATAAAATAAAGCTGTGAGCAATCCAAAAAAGGATGAAAATGCAATTTTAATACAGAAACAAAATCCGTCGAAACAATTTTACATATACAACCCTGTGGTCGTAAAACTTTTAGCACTATTTGTTGCTCCCTACAAATATTAAATTATTTCCCAAACCGCTTCTAATTTCTAACTGCTCTTTTTACAGACTCAAAATGTGGCTTTCGACACGAGAGAATCGTGGAGTTGCAGACGACGATAACTGGACGGAACTTACACAACATGAGAATTTATATGCGACCTTTGTGGATTACGAGTTAAGAAACTGGGGTCGTGAAACTTATACTTGGAACGGCGACTTGCCAGGACCGGCGTTGACGATATTGCATCAGCATGCAGTACAAGGTAAGAATATCCAGATCCGACCTTAATAGATTTAATACCGACCCTCTAAAAAAAAAATAATAAAGATATATTTTAATTTAGTCTATATCTACTTTTTTTACGTTTAAAGTACTTATAGACTGTTTATTTGACAGAAAGTTATAAAATATTAAAATATATTGTGTTATAAATACCAAATTACAATATTCTAAAATAAACTAAATAACTGAATCCTTATTTAAAAATTAAAAGCGTTATTAAGTCCTAGGTCTTCCTGGATTGTACCTAGAACCGATGCTGCATTAACCCGTTACATAGCTAAACCAATTCTTTGGATAATGAAATTTCGGGATTTTTTGCATGCATTTTTTTTGCAAATTTTATTTATAAAACCCTTAGCCTCATCACCTAAGGGACCAAAAGTTTCCACAGCAAAGAAATAAAGATAAAGTGGTCTTCAAGCTCTTTATTTTTTTAATATTTTTTTTTTGTTCTCGCCAAGACGAGCAGCCGCACCTACAAAATTTGGAAGTTTTATCCAGAAAAGATTTGACGTGTATGGCTGAAATGCGTCCCAAAGTAATTGTTTTCCATATTTCCCAGGAATTGAGGTCATTCCATCTAGACGTTTTCCATCTCTTCTACAAACTCCAAGAGGCTCAAACACAGAAAGATTTTCAACTGAAATCAGAGCTCTCTTGATAATATCATTTATCTGACTGTGTCTAGACTAACGCCCTGCGCTTTTTTTGCAGCTTAACCCATGTAGGCCATAAATATAAGCATTTTCGCCGCAAACACAGGTGTGCTGTCTACACCAAGGCCAACAAAGTCTGAAAGCGATGGAAATATAAAATGTTTTGTTATCTAATAAATTTCTCAAGAACGAAGATGGAAGTGCGTTAATTCAAGGATTACTTTCAGGGGCCTAAGAGCAAGTAGACGTGCCTTATGTTTGTCTGGCATATTTTAATATATTTGTGACGAGTTTGGAAAATCAAAAGTCTTTTCTGTTTTTTTTGGTATTTATTGTGGTTAATTTTAAAGATTGCAAACAGATAACCATTTACAAAACAATTGCTAAAATCATTATCTACTTATAGACTGTAGATAATGGGCAAATAATAAGATATTAAGGAAACATTTAATATCATTTAATACATTTTAAAATATGTTCATTCTTTTAAATAAGACACTTCTTATATTACCCAACGATCAGTACAAAATTCTTATCATAATTTTTTAAAAAACCCATTTCCTATTTTTTTATTTTATTTATTAGGTTGTAAAATGGCATCAAAACTGTTATCCATACGAGGGCTGGATTTATTTTAAATCAATTATTTTAAAATTTTGCATTGTTTTACAGCTGCAAACAGCATAAAATTGATTATTGCTAAAAAAAACAAACTTTTTATTTATTCGCATCTGTATAAATTAACACGTTTTTAAAATCTTTAAATACATTTTTTCTTATTAGTTTTTACGAAAACTTACCTCTTTACTAATATATTAATAATTTTTTTAAACAAAGCAAATATAATTTATTATTTTCAGTATTTTAAGTACTTTGTAAATTTTAGATCACTGGAATCTCATAATCGGTAAAGGTTTTCAGCAAATATTGTAATTGCAAATTATGTATCTTATTCCTTAAATATTTCGTGTTGAAACTATAAGTATTGGGAAAAATATTAATAAAAAATTAGAATTGTGGCTCTTTGTCTTACTTTTTTTACCACTTATTGAATACAAAAAGTTTTCGTTGGGATACTCGCCCGCTCAGTTCTTCTGATTCCTATGAACTTGGAGATTGTCTAAAACAAAAAAGAGAAAACCACCCAAAAAAAACCAAAAATTTCAAAAAACTTATCGACGTTTGGGTGGCAAGTGGGCCGCTGTTGACAAGATGAACCTAAATGAAAAATTGAAATAAAACCAAATTTTTAAGCTTTAGCATCAAGCATAGGTAACCATGTTTTATTAAAATTAACAGATATTGAAGCTACATATATCTTTATTTAATAGAATAAAAGCACAGTCTTTTATTTTACGTTTTTTTAGAACAAGTTTATTTTGCTAAAATACTACAAACATTTCAGTTTGTTATCAAATGCGTCTTGACGAATTTTTTGATGTGTGAAATTTTGTGTTTTTAATGTATGTTCTATGTTCTTTTATGCGTTTGGCTAATGGTCTGAAAGTTTTACCTATATAAAATTTATTACATTTACGAGGATCTTATAAATAACAATTTTTTTCTGTTTTCGTTAATATTGTATCATTTTGATTTTGTTACCTGAAATCTAATAGTGTTTTGTGTTCTAAAAAAGTACGAAAAATAAATTCATTACCTATTCGTTAAATTTCATTTAATAATTCAGGAATTTATGGTAACAATCAATTTGTTATAGATCTATTTTGATTTTGTCTTAAATTTGGTTGTTTAAATTTTAGAAAGCATTTGTTTATAAAAGCAAAAGAATAATCATTTTGAGCTTAAATATCTTTTAAAAATTCTTTTTCATTTTTTATTTTGATCAGGACAAATTATTTCAATTCTATCATCACTTTAAAAAACATGGCCCTTTGTTTCCATTTAATTCATTAAACTTACTTATTCGGACTATCTAATTGTGGAAAGACTGATGTTATCGATTTCCTGCTTACAAATCCCCCATGGGATTACGGTTTGAAAAT
This sequence comes from Listronotus oregonensis, assembly GCA_019359885.1. Classification (NCBI taxonomy): domain Eukaryota; kingdom Metazoa; phylum Arthropoda; class Insecta; order Coleoptera; family Curculionidae; genus Listronotus; species Listronotus oregonensis. The sequence continues at coordinate 3,104 of JAHBCN010009582.1, forward strand.
GTTTATATATATATATATATATATATATATATATATATATATATATATATATATATATATATATATATATATATATATATATATATATATATATATATATATATATATATATATATATATATATATATATATATATATATATATATATATATATATATATATATATATATATATATATGAAAATTGGAAATTCCAAACGTTCTAAGTGCCATTTTTTTCAAAATAGAATATTTTTAATATGTTCTATGTGCCATCGCCAATAGCCCTGAAAACGTTCCACGTGCCAAACCCTTTTAAACGTGATATGTTGCCTACCTAAAGAATGAATGTTCTAAGTAGGGACCTATGTTTTTTCCAAACGTTCTATTGCCATCAGGATCAGGAATTTTTTGAAATTGGTCCTTTAACGGACGTCCAATGCCTTGTTTTTTTTTGCTTTGGGGACTTTCAGTTAGGGAACTTTGGTTATTCTTAGAAAATCCCATTAAAATGGAAAAAAAAAAAGAAAATGTGTGTGAACTCGAAAACTTCTAAGCGTGCAAACATAAAAAAATCGCGTTTCTGGGTTCAAAAAATCGAAAGAATAAAAGGCCACGCGCCCCCCCTCAAGAAAACGTGAGTATTTTGTTTTAATGCACCTGATTAATTTTTTATATTAAAAATGTAAATAAAAATTTTTTTTATTTTGTGTTAAAAGTTATAACAAGGGGGTTTTTTAAAAACTCTCAGTCAAAAATTATCCGTAAGTCCCCAATAATAAAAACTGACATATTTTAATTACTAAAATCATGTTCGAAAATTTTAAATTTCGGTTTTTATTGTTACAGGCAACTTCTCAAATACAGCCAAAAATATCTCACTAAAGAAACTTAAATTACGGAAGTTTTTATGAAGATGGACAATCAAACTTCCCTTTTTTGCGGCTTTTGTCTTTTACAAATAAACGGAGCGCCATGGGACCTATGATACCCCGACTAACAGTCGCAGGCAATTACCTTTTGTTATTCGTACCTAATAATACGGTTTTTTTCCAAGTGTGCAAAAACTTTCCAGGATATTTTTCAGTATCCACAGGCGTCTACAAACTCTGCAAAGTAGGTGTCAAGAAGGACTTATCACTTAAAAGACAAAAAAAAGGGGAAACGCACATCACCAAAAGTATACTAACGAGTTGGGAGCAAATAAAACCCCTCAAAAACCCCTCGTTTCCATGCGATAAAAGTAAATATGGTCGCGCTAAAAGTAACAAAGGTATTTTAGTAGTGATCTCAATATTAGTCGTCTTTACAGAATTTCACCAGCAAATATCCAGGGAGAAAAATACTTACAAATTTATCGAAAATATTTTTGAAATGTTTTCCGCATGTTTCATTTTGCCGTCCCAGGACGGATCCGGGACCTGCTTTGCTTCTTGAAATTTCATTTTCCCAGTGGATCTGGATTGAATGCTAAACGTGAGCAATTACTTCATCACAGCAACTATAAAGAGCCCCTTTAATGCATGAAAAAGGCCTTTTGATTCCGTTTTCCCAATTTGGGCTTTTGTATGATATCTGTGGATCTTCAGCAAGTTTTACTGGTACCAAAAACTCATAGTAATATTATATAGTAGACAACTGAGTTGTTTTAATCTGGGCATCCATGATTCATCTAAATAAAGCTTTTATTTTATGTGGGATGAAACAAAAGCGTCGTGGAAGCAATGAAGTTGGATCCTGCATTTTACGTCTAGTGAATTCATATGAATTTTATAAAAAAAGACTGGTTCTATTCGATAAATTTTCCAGGACAAAATAAGAACCGGACTTTATTTTTTTTGATGTTTTTTGGGGCAAATTTGGGCATTTTGAAGGGTTTTTTCAAAAATCTTGGATTATTGAAAAAAAAGGAAAAAGTCTCAAAGTGTTTTACCCCGATGATTTACAGAAATGGTGCTTGGGTAAAGTTTCAGGGGAACCATTCCTGTAGTTGACATGGAACATTCGTACTTTTTAGCTTAAAAAGCGCCTGCGTTATACAAAAGTAAATTTTTCAATATCAAACCTATGATAAAAGTTTCTAAAGATTATCCAGGTATTATTCAGTATAGAACATACAGTGACATAGAACCCTTGGGAAAAGTATCAATGTCAAAAAAAGGGGGTAAACCTGAAGATATTGGGAAAACTTTATAATCATTTCTAAGCCACTTTTTTAAGGAAGAAAAAAGTTTTCCCCATGTTATTTTTTTTCCGAAACTGCTAAAGGCTATTACCAAAATATTCTAAATTAAAAAATTTAATAACTTCGTAGGTTAGTAATAATTCTTTGGTTAGTTATGTTTTAGGTAATAATACATTTTCCATTTTAAAAGGTTCTAAGTACCGGGTACATAGAACGTTCCTTAAATATAATTTTTTTACTATAAGGAGTAAATTTTTTCTTTTTTAAATTTAAAAGGTTATGGAATATACCCCATGTTACAAATAAAATACATTTTAACAAAGTTTAAACTTAACATTTGACTTAGACAGTTTTTTTTCCCTTTTCCCCAAAAAAAAAAGCTAAAGGCATTTGAACGTTTGGAATTTCCATCTTTTAAAAAATATATATATATATATAAAATATATATATATATATATATATATATATATATATATATATATATATATATATATTCAAAGTCATTGTATCAACCAAAATATGAATATTTACGTAAAAATTTATCCCATAAAGGGGCTTGGCTACTACACATTCAGTGATGCAACAAATATCGTGGAACCTTCAGATGCAAAACCGAACTCTATTTTTATATTTGATGATATAATGTGTGAAAAACAAGATGTCATAAGTTCATACTTTAGTATGGAACGTCATAAAAATGTAGATTGTTTTATTTGGCTCAAACTTATTCACGAGTTCCCAAGCAACTAGTGCGTGACATTGCCAATTTTATTATTTTATTTAAGCAGGATAAAATGAATTTACGCCACATTTTCTCCGATCATGTAGCACCCGATGTTACTTTCCCACAATTTCAAGAGATGTGTTCTAAATGTTGGGGTAATAAATATGGCTTTTTGGTTATTGATAAGGATAGTGACTTAAATTCTGGTAAATATCGAAAAGGATTCGATAGTTATATATATTTATAATATTAGAAGAAATTAATCATTATGTCATTGTGTAAGCTTGAGACAACATCATTACACTATGAATGAACAAATTAATTTAAAGCGTAAATTAATTGAGGCTACAGATGCTGTTAGACAAAAATTTTAAAAAATTAGGGCAGCAACTGTGCAAGAAAACTTGGATTTGGAAAGATTTTATGAACCCATTAAAAAACCGTTGACATCCATTAATAATGTAGTAAATCAACAAACAAAAGGACAACAAAAAACACCTAGTTTACCAGTAACACCTTCGCCAAAAAGAGCAACACCAATACCAACATCGGTTGGAGATGTAAGAAAAAAGACAACCTTTTATACCCCGATGGAACCATTAGTAGAAAAAGAAGAAAAGAAAGAAGAAAAGGGGGACAAAAAAACAAGAAACGACTTCACCCCGTTTGGCTACATTTTCATCACCATCATCACCATCATCATCCTCATTTTATTCACCAAGCAAAAGTGGTGATAGTGATGATGATAATATTGATCGTAGTTTATTAACACCACCACCTGATGATTATAGCTTGTTAACACCACTACCACCATTAAATCAGTCGATTTTACCCGTATATGACAAACCAAGGGGTAGAGAATCAAAAAAAAATCCCCATTAATAAATATATAAAGGGTTTATCTTTGAAACCATCTTTATATGATACTACCTATGGAATATATGAAGTAATTAAGCCGCGTCCACACAGAAGCAACAATAAGCAACATTTGTCATCAATGACTAGTTTCTAGAAACAAAGTTGCTCTTTGTCGACAAATGTTTCTGGTTGTTTATGTCGCATATTGGGATGCGACCCTGTGTCGCGTGTTTCGCTCGCCGAGCGGTAAACTTCAAAGAAATTGGAGTAACAGGTGTCGACAAGCTGAGACTTGCGACTCGTGTTTCTGCGGTGTGGACGGTTGTCATCAGTAATCAGTTGCTTGTCGATAGTTTTAATAATAAAAATGGCCCGTTGGACAAATGATAAAACAATATTACTGCTAGAAATATATAAAGATGCGGAATGTTTGTGGAATCCAAAAAATGCAGATCACAAATGTGCAAATAAAAGATATGATGCTCTGAAAACATCGCTGAAGCTGTAGAATGTGATGTTCAGGAAGTTAAACGAAAAATAAAGGATTTAACAGGGCAGTTTTATAGAGAGCGAATGAAATATCGAAAATACAAAAAATCTGGTGCTGCATCGGTTTTTGTGTCTAAGTGGTTTGCCTACAACTACATGCTCTTCCTGAAGGATAAGAACAAGGTACACTCTTGTATGGAAGGAGGAATGCAAAGTCAGGTAAGTCGTAACTTTCTCATTATTTATTATATTCCATACATAGCAAATTCGTATTACAGGGTGTTTATATAACTCAAATTTCGTTTAGCGGAAATCGGTTACAAAAAATAATTTCGCAAACTGATTCTAGCTAATTTCCCTTTAAAAGAAGCTTGACCCCCCTTTTTGCAAAGCGTGATTATAACAATTTTCTTGCCAGCACACTGATCCAGCTGGTGTCTGGAAAAACTCGTAAATTCTTCTCGCACATTTTTAGCTTCTAGTGATGATTTATGTCCTACATTTTGCAAACGATGAAACGTATTGTCTCCTGCTATGTCTCTTCTCCAGTTACCAGGTATAAGTCCGCCAGTATCTTTATCTTCAGAATCAAATGTGCCTCCTGGTGTGTAGTGAAGCTTAGACTGATTACTATTTCTTAAATAATTGTGTAGATAGACACAAGTTGAGATAATTTTTTTAACTTTCTCGGGTTCCAAGAGTAATGGCTTTCGTAGTACCCTAAATCTGGCAGACAAAATTCCAAATACGTTTTCAGAAATTCTGCGTGCCCTGCTGAGACGATAATTGAATATTCTTCTTGCTGACCCTTTATCTTACACCAGGGTATGGTTTTAGTATATTGGGGTCAAAGGAAATCATCGTCTCCATCATAAGGTACTGCTTCTTCCGCGTCCAGTCAATGGTGTTCTTTCTGGCAAGTTTAATTTATTTTCCATCAATTTTTTTCCCAAAAGTAGTAGCTCCAAAAACCCAACATCTGATATTCTTCCTTGAGATCCAGCACAGAAATATATAACTTGGTAATTTGCATTCGTTACAATAAAAAGAACAATGCTGAAGAATCCTTTGTAGTTAAAAAATTCGCTTCCGCTTTTCTGTGGAGCTTGAACCATCACATGTTTTCCATCCATTACTCCGACGCAGTGTGGAAAATTCCATCGAGAGTAAAATTCATTAGATACAGATCTCCACTCTTGTTCATTTCTTGGTAACTGTAACAAAAATGATAAAAGTGGGTTGACTCCCCTAAAGAAAGAAATTGTTCATGCTACACCAAATTTTTGGTAAATTTTAAAGCTAGGAAAAAAATTAGGTTATAAAATTCAAATAATCCGACACATTTGCTCAAAGTGTTTTCTTTTTTCTTTACAGGAAATGAATGCATATTCTTCTTGTGATGAAATGGGCAGTGATATGGATGACGCTTCACAAGAAATAGAGCTGGGTAGCAATTCTGGGGTATCCAACGAGATTGTTCAAGATACTGATGAACACCAGGAAAGACCAGTTTCTTCACCTACATCCATACAAATTACATCAAACGCCACTACTGTACACGCAGGTCCTTCTTCGGCAAGCAGCAAGCCTTCTCATTACAGTGCATCAAAAACACAGGAACATAAATCAAACTCATCAAGCGCAAAACAGATGAAAAATAAGGCAAACACTAAAGCTGACGACGAGCAACAGGAAGCGTTTGCAATAATGAAAACAATATATCATAATAAAATGAGAGAGATGGTTTTCATATTTTCGGTGAACTTGTTGGCAATAAACTTAGAAATCTAAAAACCGATTATGCCAAAAACACAGTAGAGCATATGATTTCTAACATTTTGTTTGAAGCTAATATGGGAAAATACGACTATCCACCACAGTACCCACAAAGTAGGCCACGAACATCGCTATCTGATTTTCGCTCCTCCGTATGCACACCCATTACTTCACCTTCCTTGCATGGTACAGAATCAGAAAGCAATTTCCTCCATCATACCAGTTGCCTTATCAAATACCATCACTCCAAAATACCATAAATATAGAACAGAACGATAATAGAATGGATGGAAATTTTGAAAACGATATACTTTCGCAAGCATTGCAGAATTTAGATTAAAAAAGAGTAACGTTTTTTGTTGTTGTTAATAAGTTTTTTGTTTTCCAAATGCATGTTAATTTACAATAAAGGTGTAAAAGTTGAGTTTGTTTTTATTTATTTACCTTCACTTGATCCTCAAGTACTTGACAAAGGGCCTCACATACTTCTGGTATTATAAGAGATATTACTTGTTTTGATACTTTAAAAAGGTACATCATGGAGTGGTAGGAATCACCTGTTGCCAAAAATCTTATTGTAATCAACAGACGTTCTTTTACAGAAATAGCGCGCCTCCAGTTTGTGTCCTGTTTTGAAACAATTGGTCCTATTTTGTTGAGAAGTATCTCAAAGTCAGTGCTTGACATTCTCAGAAAGTTTTTCAGATGACCACCACAAGTTAACTGATCATCAGCGATCAAACCTTTCAGAAGACTGTCTCCTCCCGTGTGAGATCTCTTCTGTAATGAAGGCCGTACCCAACATCGCCTTTCGCGCTTACGTTTTTTCCACTTAAAATAACAAAAGCTGCTGCAGCTATTAATACATCGTCTTCATCCCACATCCCTATTTTATAATTAAATATTTCCACTTTCACACCACTATATAGAAACGTTGTTGACTAAACTAAAACATGAAACAAGTTTCCTTTGTGTGGACACTTCATTTCCCTATATTTGCGACATTTGTTTCACTGACAGAAACCTTCATAGACAAGTTTCATTTGTGTGGACAGTAAAGTTTCCTTTTCCTTCAACATTTTTAATGTCAAGAAACATAGTGCGACAAACGTCGACAGTCATGTTACTCCATGTTGCTTCTGTGTGGACGCGGCTTTAGAGGTACTTTAAAAATGGGCAAACTGATAGTACGTTTTAAAAATGGGAAGGTGTTATTTAATGATGATAATGAGGATTTAATAAGTAAATATGAGGGTGAACATGAATAATACGACTTACTTTTTAAAAAAACCTCCCATATTGGGTCAAGAGACCAACATAAAGGAAGACATCTTAAAAAAATGTAAAAAAAAGTAATTGCAACAGCAGCTGCATACAATAAATATGACTTAAAAAAAGGATTAAGAGAAACGAAATGGCAAGAGTATACAAACATAATAAAACCTCTAATGACAGAAAGTAAATTGGGTAGTGCGATCGGACGACGAAAAAGGGGTGTAAGCGTAAATTTTCTCCAACCATTAACAAAACGTCTATCAACCAAAAAATCCCAATATATCTATTGGAATAATCCCAAAGAATTGGTAGATCGATTACGATTGTTGGTTAGTTCCAAAATGGCAGGTCATACTGGGCATGACAATGAAATTATTTCAATTATTGAGGAACTTCGTGAAGAGGGAATTATTTATTAGAACATGTAAGTGAATATTTTCCCCAGTAGGTGATTAAACATTACCGATAGAGATAATATGGAGCCTAGTGCGAAAACAATTAAGTTGTTAATGAAATCCACAGACCAATAAGAAAAAAATTTAAACGAGGGCGGACAATAATTAAAGGATACGATGACTTGTGGCAGATTGATTTGGCAGAAATGCAACAATATGCTAACGAAAACGATGACTATCGCTATATACTTGTGTGCATTAATTGTTACTCTAAATATGTATATACAAAGGCCATTAAATACAAGACCGGAAGCGAAGTTACTGATGCAATGAAAAATATTATTCAAGAGACTAAATACACACCAAATAATTTACAAAGTGATCAAGGCAGAGAATTCTATAATAAAGATTTTTAAGCTCTAATGAAAAAGCAATTGTTGAAAGAGTTATAAGAACATTGAAAAATATTGTATATAAGCAATTTTCAATAAGAGGGTCTTATAAATGGATACATATTTTAAAATCCATTACAAAAACTTACAATAGTGCCAAACATCGCACTACTGGGATGCGACCGATTGATGTAAAGCCACATTCCAAGATTAATGCATATAATAATATTAAAGTTAAACCAAAAAAGTTTAAATTTCGCTTAGGAGATGTGGTTCGTATAAGCAAATACAGAAGTATATTTGACAAAGGGTATATAGCAGCATGGTCGACAGAGCTATTCAAAGTGGTGAAAGTAAATTTAACAAATCCACCAACGTATCTTTTGGAGTCCACAGATGGTCAACCAATTATGGGGAGCTTTTACGAAGCTAAACTACAGAAGACAAACAGTCCGGATATTTATTTGATAGAAAAAGTACTTCGTAAACGTAAAAAAAACAAAAGAATCAAGTGTTTGTAAAATGGTTGGGATTCCCGAGTCAACATAACTCTTGGATAGATGCAACAGATATTGTATAATTTTAATATTTGTAATCTATTATTATTATTATTATTATTATAAATTATTTTTTAAATAAAAAAATATTATAGTAAAATTGTTTTTTATTAATAAAACACAATAATTATGTAAAATTTTTTTATTTTAAAAATAATTAAATTTTTACACCTAAAGCTTGAAATATTACATTAAATCTTTTCAATTTTTAGTAATTTTTCAAGTATCGAAGTAACAATATCTTTTTCAAATTTTCAAATTTCTAAATTTTGGTTGAAAAGATTTCGTCCTTAATATTCTCAAGTTAAACCAAAGTTTCTTCAATTTCAGTTAGTTCACAAATCCTGATATGCTGTTCATGCTATTCAATCCTTGCGCATCACTGCTATTGCAGGTGGGCATTCCAGGTAACCCGTTAGCTTATCACTCCAGGTAAACCCCGTTATTTTGACTTTATAGCCACCCTGCTGGCGACCAAATTTATCAATATTGTTGTTTACACCAAACATATTTAGCTGATACTAATCAATTACTTTAAAAGTTGCAATTTTATATAATGACAATGAACAGAAGAATATTATAATACTAATATTATATGAGTTAATTGAAGCCCTTGGCGTGAAAAGGATGCAAGCCACAAAACCGTAATACCCCATATTTTTGTTTGAGATTACTCGAAAATAAAGGTACTAGCCACATACAACTTATTTTGATGATCGGTCAATAGATGGCGCTACTATGCTAAAGTGCGGTTTTCACAAAATCTGCTGTCCCACGAAAAGTTTCAATATAAGGTTACAAGCCGCCATCATGAGTAGCCCACGTGCCGGATGTCTCGAGAGTTTAATGAGTTTTTAAGTGATTCTAGTGAAAAAAATAGCGGTGTATGGGATTCTGACGATAGTTTAAAAGACAAAGACTATGTAGAGAGCGAAAATGAATCCAAGGCATCATCCTATGAAGATCCACGGGTATGTGTTTGAAGTAATGTGGCTTAAACCCTTTTATTGAAAATTTTAATTAAGTTACTTTGCAACTTATTTGGCTTATTCTGTGGCATATATTCTTATTCTCAAAATTGTAGCCATATATTTTTGTCATTATTTTAGTGTATATGTATACGTATCTATAATAATGGTTATAAAACTATATGGCAGTTCCCTTACGGGAGTATAACATTTTTCGTATATTTTTTTTTTACATAACATTTACCTTTTTTGTTTTTAGGATCCCAATATGATTCTCAGAGTATTAAAATGACCATTATAGCGAATTTTTTGTTTAAAGGAATCCAGAAAAAAACGCCGTGCTGAGCTACCTACCCCTGAAAAAAAAGGCAAAAGTAGATGGCGAAAGAAAAACGTCGAGAAATCTGAATTGAGAAAAATATGCCGAAATCTTGGTTCGCCCTATATAAATAAAAAAGGTAAAATATTAAAGCCAGAGACTTAGGTCTACCAGGTGGTTGCCACAAAAACTGTAGGATGTTTCTTCAAGGTATTAAGCTACCTGCAAAATATGCGATGAACTAGAGGTAAGCATTGAGAATTTGAAAGAAGATGAAGAATCTCTAAATAAATTAAAAATATAAAAAGAATTGCATTTAAGGCGCCCTGAAGCAATGCAAAATACTTTGAAAGATGAAATAAAAATGGCTGCCTTAAAGGATACGTACATATTGTCATTTGACCTTCAACAAGCACTCCCTGTACCCTCTTTAACAACTGGCCCTGCTTTTTACTTAAGGAAGGCATGGGTTTATAATCTTGGAGTCCATGATTGTGTGAATGATAAGAGCTACATGTACATGTGGCCTGAGAATACTGGTAAAAGAGGTAGCGATGAAATTTCCAGTATTCTATTGAAAAATTTTAAAGAACAGAAACACCTCCCTAAAAACCTCATTGTTTACACAGATAACTGCGGAGGTCAAAATAAAAATTGGGTCTTGATTAGTTTGTGGAAGCAGTTAGTTACAGAAGGTGTATTTGAATCCATAGAGCATAGATTCCTAGTGGTTACTAGACACCCTTGGGCACCCATATACGCAGTTTGAGAGAATTTCATTCGTTCGATCGCCTAATTTTTCGAAATTTATACAAAAATTTGGTGTATTGTCGGTTGTCTAATAATTGCATTCTAACTTGATAATAAACAGACCTATAAAAATGGGAACTTGATAACAAACAGACCTATAAATGAGATAGTCGTTTGGTCTTTCTCTAACGCATTTTAATTGACAGAGATTAACATAGTTCAGGATGGGTATCTTTACTTAGGTGTATTTTATCCCTTTGGCCAGTAAAAACGCTTGCCGACTTTGATCATTTTCATTTTTTGTTCTCATTTGCCGCGTAAATTTTTAAGAATAGAGTACCTACTAAATACTTGCAATTTTAGAAACAAAAATGTGACTTTTATAACAAATTTAGATTTTATTTTTCAGTTTAATCACCAATTTGTTTCCAATTTATTAACCCAATTGAACAGTTATGCTTGTTATTGTTGGTCTTTCCTTTATTTTCCCCATAATTTATTTTGTAAAGGATAAAAATTAATTTGGCGTTTTTTTTCCAGATTTGTGGTGCAGTAAGTGAATAATCCACTATTATCATGGACGGCTAAAACTATCAAAACACCATAGGCCAAATGTGGCAAAACATCTGAACTCCAACTGCCTCTGGATGGCAAGTTAACAACGCCCTATGTCCATGAAAGTGTAGCCTGTCCATCATCTTACTTGGAAATATTAAAATGTAGTCACATTGTTTTTTGGTAAATAATAGAGGCTAAAAACAATATTTAATAATAGGGAGTTTTTGGGCCAGTTAAAATAGCCGTTTCTGTGGTTATCGTTATTTCTGCGCTTGCGTAGTAAGGAAAAAGCGTGGAGGCAAAGTTAATAACGATAACGACAAACTTTATTTACGGCTGATTGCAATAACGATTTGTGACGTTATCGTTAACACAGATGAAAGATGATTGGTTGGCCATACCCACATTTGACATAACTTCAGTCAATTTTTAACCTTAAAATTTGTGTTTTGTTGGCGCGTTTTTAAGTTTTTTATACACATTTTATACATCGAATAATTCGTGGCTTTTTAATTCAAATTTGGAGAAAAATTAGTAATCTAGAATATGCAGAAGGTGAGAGTCCAATTTCTACTTCACAAGAATATTTAAAATCTTAATAATTTCATTCTATTTACCATTATTTACTAATAAAAATATCCTAGCATGAATCGAATAGCTTGGCAACAAAACGGCTTAGATTTAGAGAAGAGATGACTTGGCCTCTTCGTGAAGTGCTGAGCCTTAATCCATTCGAAATGAAATTAGGGCTGATGTTCAAGAACATCTGACTCTGCTCACCAGAAAACTTTTCCATAAAAACGTTACGAGACCACTTCTTCACTCATTAAGATATGGTAGAAAAAAAAGATTTTAAAGGATAGGTAGACTTACCACGTACTTACATATATTTTCTAGTCAATAAAGATGTTATTGAAAATATTTCTATGCATATATTTTTTTAGATCAGGTACAGGAGAGTATTCTGAAAAAGATCAACTGTGCCACAATGTCCATGAACTAATGACTGAAAATCTAAAAAGAATTGTATTTCTGTAAAGAGGAAAAAACGATTAATTTGGGAAAAATCAATAGAGATAAATGGGCAAAAGAATCAGTTGAAGAAGTAATGGGCCAAGAAAATGTTGAATATTTTCAGCCTAATGTAAAGTACTTTCCTAGAAGATACTTTAACGAACAGTATGGAAATTTTGAGAAGTGCATCGATAACTAACTTTTGATCATATATTGTAAGTGGTATGTTCGAGGACTTTTTCATTAAATCATGATGTAAAATCATTTGCTTTTTGAAATGTATATATTGAGCAATTTTTGCCAGTTCCTAAAAATGAGTTATTAAAAAATTCTAGTCTGATCCTACCTATTTTTCTTGTAGCATTTATTCATGACGATAATGTAATCAACAAAGAACTAGTACCTGAACAAAGTCTCTAAAGATCGAAGTCACAAGTGGAAATTCCACTTGGAGAGGAAAAGGGTTCTTCAGAAGTTATTGCAATAAATGAACTATTTAACAATAAGTAGATGTGAGGTTTTTGTTTGACATAACATATTTTTAGTTTAATTATCAAAACATGTTTTATATGAATAACAAACCTTATTGCATTAAGCCAGAAATTAACTTTAACATATATTTTTAGAAAGAGTCAGGACCAGGGTTCGTAAAACGAATACACAGAAGCAAGGGCTGGAGTATTTAGAGAAATTTGACAAGGACCAAAATGAGCTAAAAAAAACGAGCAAAAACTCACCCAAGAAAAATATGAGATTGAGAGAGAAAAAATAGCACTTGAAAATCGAAAACTTACTTTAGAAGAGAAAAAATTTGCATTAATGGAATTTGAAAGAAAAGAATACTTGAAAATTTTGGCGAATAAATTTGAGGAAGAAAAAAAGGATAGGGGGGAATTATTAAAGATAATCGAGAGACAGGAAAAACTAATTAATGTACTACTTTCACAAAATAAACAGCAAGACAGTATTAATTAATCCAAGATATCATAGATTATGGTGTTTAATTTGTAAGGTGTAGAATGTAGGTATTTTAAGAGAGTCATCACTGTTCTTAGTTAGGTTTAATTAGATTTAAAATATTAGGTACTTTAATTAGATTTAAAATATTAGGTACTTTTTAAAAATAATACTTCATTACCTTAAGTAGGTCTTGGTTAAAAAATTTACAAATCTTATACTGTTTTCTTTAGGTTAAAGTTTAGTTTTAGAATGTTTAAAGTATTACTTCTTTACTTTAATTAAAAAATGTTTAATTATCTTTTGCACTTTTTTTAATATCATAAATTCCTAAGAAATGAAATGACTTATAAGCTTGTTATTATTTGCCTCTTTGTAATGTATATTTTCGTTTTTATTTAAAGTATATCAATCATATATGGTTAATAAAAAATATTTATTAAAAAAACAAGTTTATTTAATTAACATTTATAACATATAACAACTATAGTTAATATAAAATATTTATTACAAAAAACAAACAAGTTTATTTAAATAACATTTAAATATTGTTCTAAACTAATAGGACGTATGTTGAAATAAGTGGCTGTTTGATTGCCGTATAGGCAGCTGTGGCAATTAGTCAAAATAGTCGCAGTTTTGTAGATTTCTTTGATATCTTGCAGAAGCAGCTTTTGGTTTTTCTTAAAATCCACAAAGGCAAAATCCACTGTCACCTTTGAGAAACTCCATTCAACTGCCTGTCTTACTGGAGTCATAGAGGAATTAAAATGTTGTTGTGCCTCATTAAGGCCTCGCCCTGGATAAGGACACAATAAAAGCTCCCTTATTCCATAGGCCTGGTCTCCAAATATCACATACTGGGAACCATCAGGAAATGTGGCTTTTTGCACAAGCTGCTCGTATAAACCAGATTCCCTAAATATGCCAGCATCATGTCTTCTTCCTTCAAATGCCCCCATAAGACTGACAGTTAAACCATCTGGAGTAACTAGAGCCTGGTATTTTACACAGTGAAATCTCTTGTGTCCAGAATAAAAGGCCTCTTGTTCTTCTGATGGTCGACATATTGCTCTTGCAGTTCCGTCTATAAATGCCCAACAGTTTGGAATGGCACCTCCCTTTGCAACAACAGCCTAAAAATTGTATTCTAATAATTTCCTTTTGCAAATAACATTTTTAAATATGAAATGCAATGTAGTTTCAAACTTTGCAACATCACAAAGCTTGCAGATTCTTTGTCAAAGTAAAATGTGAGCACATAATTTTTTGAAAAGCTTTGAAGAAAAAGTTTTTTACATACACAAAACTTACATGAGAATAATCTCTAAATTTTTCTTGGTCTAACCATATGTGGGCCTCTAAATCCTCAAGTAAATTATTAAAATTTTCATAAATGAAGTCACAAACAAAATTGATTATTTCAGACATTGCTGCTATACTTCTTCTAAAAAAAGTTTCTATGTCTTTTAGACGATTCGGGTATGCTAACCTTCTTAGTAACATACACAGTGCTTCTGTCCCTACAAATAAAACAATAATGCTCGCTAAATTTAAATAATATAACAAAGTAACATTATTTTATATTATTGTATATATATATATATATATATATATATATATATATATATATATATATATATATATATATATATATATATATATATATATATATATATATATATATATATATATATATATATATATATATATATATATATATATATTTATTATTTGTACTAACTAACACCCACTTAAATGGATTTCAATGTGGCGCCCTAGCATATATAATGCTAATAAAAGTTGCTTATATGGCACCACTATATTTTTTGGTAATATGACTCCCGGTATGTATAAAAATATCTACAGTGTGTTTCAAAACGGCATCCACCAGTGTTGCCGCATTTGTAGGGTGCCATTTGTTGAGGTATTATAGTGGTTCTGTATTAAGGCATTACATTATCATGATCATGAGGTAGGGTTGAGCTAAGTCGTGAATTTGCATTCACAGTTATAACTGTTAACGTGATTTTTTATTCACTGTGAATATAACCTGTGAATGTTATTCACCATTGTGCGGCGCGGCGGTCGGTCGGTGAGTTTTCTTATTGCGAAATTTAATATCAATGCAGTGATACAATGAATTCGCATAATATTAAATGTACATATTATTATTTTCATTTTCCGTTATGGATGCGTCCATATATTGAGATATATTAAATTAAGAGGCATAAAAATGAATAAAAATAAAGGTTTTTTTTATAATAACAAAATATTGAAATATTCTTCGGCAATAAAATTCCAGTCTTAAACTTAAATATAAAAATAATATACAGAGAAGATTTAAATGATTTTCATTATTAGAATACAACATTTTTTTGACCATTTTTGTGTTATTGAAGTTATCTTATTTCAAATCATCATTATCATCATACATGGATAAATACCGAAAATAAAATAAAACTTTCATTCAAAATAAGCGATCTTAAACTTTCCAAATAATAGCAAAAACAAAAATGTTATAATAGTTAAATGATAATATTATCCTAAAAATGTGGTATCACTATTTAAAAAAAGTAAAATTTTAGTTTTTCTGCTACTAAGCCGATTCCGTCACAAAGTACTTGACTGTGACTCGAAGCAACGAGCGAGATAGGACGGCGGATAGTCGTATCGTATAGTTCGTACATCACGGCATATTATATTATATGCCAATGCCATGGCGACGCACACTGGGACCAAATAACACATTTATGCCCGAAACCTGATTTTCAACCAATTTATACAAAAATTTGCAGATATGAGTTTTCTAGGTTGGTAATTATGAATCGTGTAGTAAAAAGTGTTTTACAAAAAATAGTTTTGCGCCAATAGACATAACAGTTTTTCGAAAATATTTAGGGTATTCTTAAAGCGCAATAAAATTTCTAACTAAAGGATAAATAGCGTACATTTTTGTCAAATAAAGTAAAGTTTGCTCTAGGTTTAGTGCCTGCAAGAATTGTATAATTAAACAAAATGTGTGTTTCGTTTGACGTTATGCCATGCACCGAAAGGGTTGACGCGGTCATGATGGCACTTGCTGAACGTATAATAAATGAACACACTCCCCCTGGATATCGCTTAATGGAATTGTATCCTGTCACACAAACAGGTAAGCTTACTTTATATGTAATAATTTCGTTAAGATCCATTTGCTTTTAAAAGTAGGCATAGTTTGAATGTTTTTTTTTTCGCAAATGAGAAATAAAACCTATTTTAATGAAAAAATTTTAACCGTAATTTTGAGGAAGTTTTACTTCTGGTTAAGCGAAAGGTATTTTTATTATTTTTTTTCAGTACAAAATATGATGTACTGTTTAAAATAAAATCTTTAACGCCCTGTATTAAGGGCTTTGTCAAATTAGATAGCGTAGTTAGTTTGTGCTTTGTCAAAGCTTACATTAGTACGTCAGAGGAGACACGTAACTACTGTTTCCTGTAAAAATTGAAGTTTTTAATAAAAAAAACTGCCAAAAATGCCCTTTTTTGTTAAAATAAAAAAAAATCTATTTGAACAAGTTTCTAATTTTGACGCTTTTAATCCATCGACAAAATCTTAATACTCTGTTGCATGTTGCAATTTTTATTTATTGTCAATTTGTTTATTTTTTTTTATTACGTAAATTATTTTAATACAAAATAGGTTTTGCTTCTTTTTCTATTTTTTAACAAAAAAAACAGGAAGATACAGGGTTTCAAAGTGAATAACATATTTTTAATTTATTTTGATATTTTTAAACGTTTCGAATATTTTAATAATTAAACTCGGTATTTGGGGGTTTTTTAACATGAGCTATTTAGATCTGATAATAATTTTTATATGTAAACTAGAGGAAGGTAGATACACCATTTAAGTTTGTTTAAAACGACCCAAATTTTTTGTGCTACTCTGTATGTACCATTTAAGTAAACCAGTAAATTCCCCCATCCTTTCTACGCAAAAAAGGTATACTTGGTATAAATGGCTCCGAACAACCGTTATCAAGATTTAAGTGGTTTAGTGCAATTCGTTTATCATGAGGCTGTTAAAGGCATTTTTGGTTGCACTAAACCATTTATATGCAAATATCTTAAAAACGGTTGCTCAGAGCCATTCTTACAAAATATATATCTTTTTTCATAGGGAAGTCTACTGGTTTACTTAGATGGTACATACGGAGAGGCACAAAAAATTTGGGTCGTTTTGGAGAAACTTAAATAGTCTAGCCAGCCCCCTGTAGTTTACACATAAAAATAAATATTAGATCTGAATAGCCCATGTTAAAAAAACCCCTATATACCAGATTTTAATAAAATATTCGAAACGTATCAAAACTTATCAAGATATTTTTTTTTTACATTGACACCCTGTATCTTCCTTAATATCAACTTTTGGATATAGGTATGTTTGGTTAAATCCTAATATTTTGGAATGAATAATCTGTCGTTTCTCTGTGTACCATTAATTAGCGGACACCCTGTATATGGGTTGAAAACATCAGATTAAGTAAATTTTCCAAAATTTTCGAAATTCTTTAATAAAAATGTGTATTATCTAATGTAACGTATTTATAATAATAAAGAAAAATCCGACTTAAAGCGGATTTTTTTTTACAATTTACAAACACTATGTCATTTTTTTTTTTTTTTTAATAGTTTTATATACTCTTATATTTGCGGACACTAATTTATGATAACATGTCAAGTTTTTGAAGTTTATTTTGGGATAAATATTATGGTGATACACAGTGGCCGGCAAAAAGTTGGGATTTTTTTTTATTAAGAGGAAGTCCGATTTTTTGGTTAGTGAGCAGCGGTATGGCGGGTAATTTAAATAAACTGAGATGAAATCACGAAGAGTGGATTTTGGTCATAAAATATTGATTAAACTCAAAGATTAAAAACTGTTTAGGTTTAGAATTAACCTGTAACGCTGACTGCAACGTTTAAATCATGTGTTAAAAAAAAAGAAAAGCGCCATTTTTTAAAAATAGTTTTTCATTAAAATATAAATGACCATTATATTCCCCTAAGTTACTTAACTAAACCATATTTTATTTATTTAAGATATAATAAAACCCCTTTTTTTTTGATAACCAGAACAAAAAATTTAAAAATTTGGTTTTACCTAGGACACCGCTGTTGCAATAGTTCATTTCTTAAAACCTTCACGATATTTTAACACACCAAAAAACGTTAAAATATTTAAAAATAGTAAAATATATTGGTTTTAGATATGTTTTACTTTTAACTGATAATAATTTTTACTTTTTCGTAAAAACTTAAAATTGAACAATATACAGTGTCTTCGAAGTTCTTTAAAGTTTCGTCCTATAGTTAGGAAATACTCTCTGTATTTTAATTTGGAAAAAAGTCTTTTTAGGCCACCCTGTACATTCAACATACAAAATCTTTTTATGAATTTTTTCTTCAAGAGGCACTTCTTTTCGTAAAGTTAATAGTTAAAAAGTTTCCCATTTGGTAAGAACTTCCGAAGACACGCTGTATTTATTTATTTATGCATATTGTCATTTAAATTTGTTGTTAATTTTTAAGTTTTGGAGGAAATATAAAACCTATCTTTGACTATAAGAAAAACATAACGAAAACCAATAAATGTTATTATTTCTAATTATTTTAACGTTTTTTTTTTCTGTGGTAAAATACTAAGAAGGTTAAGAAATGAAAAGCTGCAATTGCAGGGTCCCAGCGAAAACCAATCTTTTATTTTGGTTAATAAAAAAAAAACAAAAAAACTATGTCATATTATAATCTAAACTAATGGAATTCTTTAGTTAAGCTAAATAGTACATTTTTCCTTGAAGGAAAAAATATTTGAAAATATTGTCGGAGTCACATTTTTTAAAAGGGAAAGCTTCCAGCTTTGCATTTAAAACTAAAAAGAAATTCTAAACATTTTTTATTGCTCGAGTTTTATCGACATTTTGTGATGTAATTCCACTTTTCGTGATTTTATCCAGTGTATTCATTTCCTGCCATACCGCTAGTCCCGTGACATATATTAAAATCGATTTTTAGGTTGCCACATGCAGAGGTAGTTGCCTAAAAAAACCTAATAAAAAAATCCCATAAATTCGAACCTATTATTGGTCACTGTATACAGGGTGTTTTCTAATTGCGGCAAAATAATTTAAGGGCGTATTCCTAAGCCAAAAAACGGATTTTTAATAATATCTTAAATATGCTCTATCCGATTTTAATAAAATTTGACTATGGTATTTGTTAAAATAAGAAGTTAATATAGCTCTAAATTAATTTTAATTAGTGAGACCAGTGGCGGCGTGTGACGCATCTTAGCTAATATTATTGACAAAAAAATGTACACCACTGAGTTTTTGCAACTTTTATTTTATTTTTTTTTTTTTGGAAAAAAACTTAAAATACAACTTTTTTGCTTTCTATTATTTTTCCGCAGCTTGCTTAGTTTTCCAGAAAAAAATAAAATCCGCTAAACTGCATATTCCTGGACCACAGAAGAAACATTAGGATATTTTTTTCTTTTAAAAATTAAGTGCTATAGCTTCCTATTAGCAATTATGTACCAACAACAAATACTTAATTAAATAATGTTTATATCAGTACACCCTGTAGGTTGAGAACAAAATATTTAAGGACCCATGTTTATATGAACTTTTTTTTTTATAAAAAAGGCTCATGAACACGCCCTTAAATTTTCTTATCGCAATTAGGAAACACCCTGTATTATATATACTATACATATATCAATTTTTTTACAGGCAGAAATCCACATCGCTGGAATTGCCAATTCGAACGGACTGACAATATATACAGACAAGACTGTGACTATTTGACTGACGTCAGAGCCACATTTAGACAGCAGGGATGTGAGATAAGTCAGGTACGTGTTACCGATACCCAATCGCCGTTTTATTACTGTGGACCTTCTTGTCAATTGTCGCTGCACAAAAATACCAAAACGAAGAAGGAGACGATCTGATTGTCATGCTACTTTTCAAACAGAAAGATCTACGTGCGAAGGAATACCTTTCAAATTCGTATAAAATCACACCTTATCCGAGGATATCGTTAACATATTGTTTGTTACAGGATTAACCTATTAAATAACACACTCTCTAACTTGTGTTTTTTTGTTAAAATAATAATATTATAATATTTAAAACTACCGTTTTTACTAGGGCTGTCAAAAACCGAAAAAGCAAAACCGGTTAACCGAATATTTAAAAATCGGTATTCAAAACCGAAATTAAAAACCGGTTTTTAATACCGGTATTCAAAACCGGTTTTTAATACCAGTATTCAAAACCGGTTAACCGGTATTTGAAAACCGGTTTTCGAATACCGGTTTTAGCCAAAACTTCCGGTTAACGAAAAACCGGTTTCGGTTGCCAGCACTAGTTTTTACATACATTTACATTTATAAAAGGTTTATAAGGTTATTTTTATATTTGATTAATAAAGCATTATGGTTAAATTTATTTGTATTTTATTGCGTAAAATACTTAGAAGCAAAACTAGGTGAGTAACATAAAAAACTAGTTAAAGTAAAAATCAAGTGTTTTATTATATTATATTAAAATAAAAATTATATTACAGTTTTTAACGGAGTATTTAGGACAGACATTCGTAGGAAATATGGGTTTTTAAAAAAAAGAAGTCGGACTGAAACACTTCAAGCAATATTTTTTGGGCCTTCCAAACTTTTTATCACTTAGACTAAATATTATTTTTTAAGTCTATATTCATTATATATAAATGTTTTAACTCTTGTCCATTTAATTGCAGCAAAATCAGTTTGAAATAATTTAATAAATGCTTCGCATTGATCCTTTCGGGGTGCAATTTTTTTCTTAATTTGTTTTTCAAAATAATTCCTCATTATACTTTTTTGAGATGGCTTCCATTTTTGTCTGAAATCTAAAACACACAAAGCTTTTAAAATTCGACCGAAAAAATACATCGTGACTGTATTTTCATTTATTTTAATATAGTCAAAGTCAAACATAAAACATAGTGTTTATTGCTTTATTGCTTTTAGCTTCGTTACTCGGTGAAAAGTTTTTTATATTAAAATTGTTCAACTGAAAAAAAAAAGATAACTGACCAACCTTTTTTGGGTGTACTATCCTTTAACGTCATCGGCGATTCTGATTCTAATTCTGGTGTTCCTGAATTCTGATCTAAAAAAGGTAAAAGAAGCAAATTTATTATTAATGACACTAGAATTTATAGACAAAGCACAACCTTTAGAAAAAGTTTTACCGCATTAAGCCACTTGACTATCCAGCCTTTAAAAACAGTAAAAAGTTCATGAAAATATTAAATTCAAGTTCATTATATATATATATATCATATATATATATATATTATTATATATATATATATATATATATATATATATATATATATATATATATATATATATATATATATATATATATATATATATATATATATATATATATATATATATATATATATATATAATATATATATATATATATATATATATATAATATATTATAATATATATATATAGTATATTATATATATATATATATATATATATATATATTTTAATACCAAGTAAAAATAAGTGAAGAAAATAATAAATAGAAATGTATACAGTGACCGGCAAAATGTCCGCAACATAAGGGAAATTTTTTTATTAAGGGAAATTTCGAATTTTTTTTTCCGGCGATCGCCTCTGCATGTCCGATAACCTAAAAATCCATTTTGACATGTCATGTAAACAGCGGTATGGCGGGTAATTTAAAAAAAACAAGTTGAAATCACGAAATGTGGGGTTAGATCACAAAATATCAAAAAAACTTCAAGAGTAAAAAGTGCTTAGAATTTAATCTTAACCCCAAATGCAAAGTTTAAAGGATGTATTTTGAAAAAAGTAAATTCGCCATTTTTTAAAATATTTTTTTCAAAAAATACAAATATACCATTTTATTTACAAAACTAGCATTATTTAAGTAAACTTTATTTGTTTATATCAAAATAAGACACATTTGTTTGTTTTTTTTGACAACTAGAGCAAATAATTTAAAAAATAGGTTTTCGCCAGTACACCCGGTGTTGCAATGGTTTATTTCTAAAAACCTACTCAATATTTTACCAAACCAAAAACTTTAAAATATTTAGAAATGGTAAAATTTATTGATCATAATCACGTTTTACTTATAACTAAAGACGTGTTTTCACATTTTGTGCATAAACTGAAAAAAATCCCCTGAATTTATCGCTTTATTTTAATGTTATTTAAATATATTATTTTATTAGTTCAGCAATTAAAATAAACATTTTACAAGTTTTTTTTTTTACATTTTACAAAAATATACACAAATTTTACCATAACTGATAAGCAACAGGTTGAAGATCATTCCATGCACGCTTAATTTTTTGCTTGTATTTTTAGTTTTGTTATGGTTAATTGCTAATGAGTTATGGTAAAAATTGCCTATATTTTTATACAATGTAAAAAAATGTAAACTTTTTTGTTTAACTTGCTCAACTAATAAAATAATAGATTTAGATAACATTAAGATAAAATAATAAATAGTTGGGTAATTTTTAAGTTTATGCAGAAAATGTAAAAACACGTATTTGTTATCAATAGAACATGATTAGGATTAATAAATTTTATCATTTTTAAATGTTTTAACGTTTTAAGTTTGGTAAAATTTGAAAGATTTTTCAAATAAACCATTCAATGGTGTATTGGCGAAAAAATTTTTAATTTTTGCCAGTTGTCAATAAAATAAACAAATATGTTTATTTTGACATAAACAAATGAAGTTTGTTAACTAAAGCTAGTTTTGTAAATAAAATGATACATTTGTACTTTTTGAAAAAAATATTTAAAAAAATGACGAATTTACTCTTTTTCAAAATACATGCTTCAAACTTTGCATTTGGAGTTAATATTAAATTCTAAGCACTTTTCTCTCGGAGTTTTGATATTTGGTGACCTAACCTCACTTTTCGCGATTTCAACTTGGTTTTTTCAAATTTCCCGCCATACCGCTGTTTACATGACATATGTAAAAATGTATTTTTAGGTTATCGGACATGCAGAGGCAATCGCCAGAAAAAAAAATCGGAATTTCCCTTAATAAATCCCATATGTTGCGGACATTTTGCCGGTCACTGTATACTAGGGTGTGCAAAAATGGTAAAAAAAAATGTTTTTTTGCCCTCGCCCAAAAATATCTCAAAGGATGCCCAAACAGAGGTCTTGTTAAAAGCGCAGCTCAAAACTCTTTTAAGAGGTTCTCCATGGTTCTGTAAGTTTTTCTGTCCAAAAAACATGGAAACCGGGTTTTTAGCACTTTTTTGCCCTGTAAACTCTATTTTTTTTTTAATATATAGTATAAATGAATCTTATTTAGAAATAAATTTGGTACAAAAAGTTCCATTGAGTAAAATTTGTATCTTTAATAGTTAATTTTTTACAGAGTTTTGAATTTAGAATCTAATTTTTTTGCATTTTTTTTGCGAAACTATTAGTGTTAGAGAAAAAAGTGAAATAACAGATTTGTAGTACGTCCAAAATACTATAAAAAAGTCCCAATCTACTTTTTTTTTGTAATTTCAATCACCAGAAAGTTACAGGCTCTTAAATACTTATTTTTCAAGTTTTTGCTCTTATTACCATTGGTAATGTTAACATAACATTAATGTCAATAAGAGCAAAAACTTGAAAAAATAAGTATTTAAGATCCTGTAACTTTGTTGTGATTGATAATACAAAAAAGTCAATAGATACCTTTTTATAGGATTTTGGACGTACAACAAATCTGCTATTTAACTTTTTTCTCTAAGATAAATAGTTTCGCAAAAAAATGCAAAATAATGAGATGCTAAATTCAAAGCCCTGAAAAAAAATTAAATACTGAAGGTAAAAATTTTACTCAATGAAACTTTTTGTATCAAATTTACTGCTAAATAAGATTCATTAATTTATTTTTTGTTAAAAGAAAAAATACAGCTAGCAGGGCGAAAAAGTGCTAAAAACTCGGTTTCCATGTTTTTTAGATAAAAAAACTTACAGAATCATAAAAGCCTTTAAAATTTAAAATTTTGAGCTGGGCTTTTAACAATACCTTTGTTTGGGCATCCTTTGAGATATTTGTGGGTGAGAGCGAAAAACATTTTTATTACCATTCTGGCACACCCTAGTATATACGTATATGTATTAGAAATTGCATAGGTCGTCGTTAATCTTCCAAACTGACGTATCTCATAAAAATGCGAATTTGTGATTTTTACAGAAACTTGCTTCTAAATAAGTAAATTTTCATTTCACAAAGTAGCGTAACTCAACTCGAATTGTTTGGCTGGTAAAATGCATAAGGCATTTTGTCGTATATCAAAATATTTTACATTTTAGTTTTCACAAACAGACGTAAATCGAGATACGTCAGTTTGTGAGATATTTATTTTTTTAAACATACCCAAGCACTTCAGGCGTAACTCAGTTTACACGAGTTCTGACAGGAATAGTCCAAGTGCGTAATCATTGCAGACTGGACGAAATGCTTTGTTAGATAGTGAGTTGCGTTTCAGGAGTTGCAGCGTGCAGTTGAATTTGATTTAAAATCAAAACTTAAGTTTACGATTGTACTGTTTTAAATAAAAAATTGCCAAGAGGCCAAGGAAAATCGAGCACCGGTGATGAAATAATAAATACAGAGTGTGTAATGTCACATTCATTTTATGACGACAGTTCTTTGGGTGTAATTCAAAAATGTTCAGGTAAGATTACAAACAAAATTTTTGGAATTTCGAACTCTATCATTTTGGCTACTGATTTCTGATATAGAAATATTTTTTTCAGAAAAACCACGGAAGTCCGAAAAAGACTTGGTGCTGGGACAGGTCAATAGAAACTCTGTTGTAGAAACGATAAACGAGTTCTCTTTAAGAGACGAAGATCAATTGAACGCTGATGATTACGAGGATTTTGAGAAAGATTGTTATGATTCTGACGCTGATCCTCCATACAAAGCTACGTGTGAAGTAAGAAGATGTAAAGTTGAAGTATTTAGTTCATGCGAGCGTTGCTTAATTTTGCTATGCTGGAACCATTTTATCGACAATCCAGATTGTGATAGACACGGTAAAAGTTATAGAGAAAAGAAAGCTAAAAGAATATCTAGTTTGAATACAAACCTACAACCAGAACATCACACTGTAGAAGGGACAGAAAAAGAAGAGGTACAAAATAAAAAAAATCGTGTTAATAAACAAAAACTGGCCAAACATCTACGAAATTCAGGTAAAGAATACTTAACAGTCAAAGGGGAAAAAGTGATTTCAGCTAGGGTTATTAAGCCGAGATGCAGAGGTGAAAGTTGCCAAAAATTAGGTCGGCATTGCTATACAATCGATGAATCTCAGCGTTTGCAAATTTTTGCTGCATACTATGCGCTCGCAGATGTTAATCGTCAACGTGAATTTATAGTGCGTCATACGGAAAAAATCGATACCAAACAAAAAACCACAAAAAAGGAACAATCACGCAGACAAAACAGTGTAAGATATTTTTTTTCAATAGAACACATCCCTGTTCGTGTCTGCAAAAAATTTTTTGAACACCTTGAGTATCTCAGAAAGAGTGGTAAGAACTGCTTTAGAAAAATTAGATTCACTGGGCGTGGTGAATTTGGATAAAAGAGGTGGCCGAAAATCTGAACAAATTATTGCTAGAGACCACGCAATAAGACTTAACATTGAGGAACACATAGCGAGATTTCCTCGCATGGAATCCCACTACTGTAGATCCAGTACAAGCCGAGAATACTTGCAACCAGATCTCTCAGTTTCCAAAATGTATTACTTATACACCCAGTCACTTCCAGAAGATGAGCGTAAACCAAGTTTTTCAACTTATCAAAGAGTCTTCAAGTCAAAAAATTATCATTCCACTCTCCTAAAAAAGACCAGTGCTCACTGTGCATGACGTACAAAACAGCAGATCCGGAGACAAAATCTACATTAGAAGACAAGTACAAGAAACACGAACAAGAAAAAATTGCTGTAAGACAGCAAAAAAATAATTGCAAGTTAAGGGCTACTAACGATCCAACATTTCTATGTGCATCTTTTGACTTGCAGCAGGTGATTTATTTACCAAAAACTAACGAGAGTGCTGTGTTTTACAAAAGACGCTTTGCAGTTTTTAATTTCACATTCTATAATATCTCGACCAAAGCCTGCTTTTGCTATTGTTGGGACGAATGTGCTAGCAAAAGGGGCTCATCCGAAATAGCAACTTGTGTAAATAAAGCATTGCAAAGTTACGATGATCAAGGAGTGAAACTAGTATCTATGTATTGCGATGGCTGTAGCGCCCAGAATAAAAATAGCATCATGGCTACAATGTTACTCTATACAGTTTTGCATAGTAAAAATATAGAAGAAATAACCCTAAGATATTTTGAGTCGTATCATGGCCAGAACGAGGGAGACTCTGCGCATAGTACTATTTCACATGCTAGGTCCCATGCTGGTAACATTTTCGTGCCCTCTCAGCTATATCCAGTCTTCAGACTTGCCAGAAGACAACATCCTTACCAAGTTAACCCCCTTGAATTTACTGATTTTTTGGACTTTAAAGGCCTTTCAAAAGATTTAAGACTTCTATCAATAAAAACAGCAACTACTGGAGAGCAGATAAAATGGACGGAGATTATGGTAATTAAGGTGAGCAAAAATTCTCCTGATGAGATATTTTTCAAAACAAGTCACCTTGAAGAAAAATACAAATCATTGTCACTTAAACGCCTTAAAGTCAACCTAAACAACGTACACCCTGAAAAGCTGAATTCAGAACCTATTAAATTATCTGAGGAAAAGTTCTCCGATTTTCAAACATTCTGTATTGGTCAGACTCCCATAATAAGACTAGAAGAACACAAGAACTTCTATCGTTCACTTCCACATTAAATAGGTCGTAGCTGTAGTATTTGTTTTTTTTTTCGTTTTTGACAGGCAGTGGTTTTAAGAATGACCTTTTTGTTTTTTGTTACCAACAATATTATTCTTAGGATGAAGTTTATCTATTTAAAAAAATATTTGTTTAGTTTGTTTTTTACTACTTTTTTATGAAGAACTTTTCATACAAAATATGCGCGTTTCTTTGTTTGATTTTGAATTGCAATAAAAAACTTTTTAATACAAAAAAATGTTTTTTAATTTGTTTTTATTTGCCTTAAGCGACGTATAATCTAAAGAACAAATGGGCGTATATGATTTTAATTTAGATATTTTGGTCTCACAAATAGTCGTATCTGAAATTTTTCAAAAAATTTAAAAAACTGGAAGTTTTTAATCTTAACGCTCTTTGACAGTTTAAAGTAAACATATTTTTACTTTATATAAATTAAAAATATGTTCATTTAACTAAATTATTAGTATCCAAATTGACAGCCTAACAATCAATAAAACTTAAATCTGCTCTCCTGAACAATTAGGAAAAATGAGATACGTCAGTTTGGAAGATTAACGACGAGGTGACTTACCTATGGGCATATTCGGTGGATCGTTATCATGAAGGTCATTTAAATCCTCAATTGTTTCCAAATCAACTTCAATTTCCTCTAAAGACTTATTTTTAAATTGATCTGCATTCCCTGTTTCCATAATCCTAAGTATTTTAGAAACCTTTGCTATTTGATAAACATCTTGAGGTAATCTAAAAATATTAAAG
Source organism: Listronotus oregonensis (assembly GCA_019359885.1). Lineage (NCBI taxonomy): Eukaryota > Metazoa > Arthropoda > Insecta > Coleoptera > Curculionidae > Listronotus > Listronotus oregonensis. Next base: position 31,042 of record JAHBCN010009582.1, read on the forward strand.
ATTTATAATTTAAATCTGATATGTTTTAAATAGGAAATCTGAATAATAACCTAGATACTTTATTTATTATAATATAATTTAAATCCTAATGTTTGATTTAAAATTCGAGGGTTATTGTTTAGTTGAACAATTCTTTTTAATTTACATTTTGTCGAACATATAAACAATAAAAAAAAATATTTGGGCGTCATTTGTTTTGCAATAAGTAAAGAGACAGCTTTTTAAAAATATAAATAAAAATTTGGACTTTAAAAAAAGTAAAGCTCCTTATCGCGATGATATGAAAGATGTATTTATAAATAACAAATGGCGTTTTTAAATTTTACATTCATTTTTCAGTTTTTAAGAACTATTTATTTAACAAATTATTATAACCATATACCGAATATTTCTCATAGATTGTTCCCCCTCCTACAACTTGTTTTTCTTTCATATAACAAAATTAATACTGATTTATCAGTATATTATGTAAATGTCAATAAAAGACGTTTTCCCCTCTTTTATGACTTTCGATTTTATCAAAAATTGCGTTTTTTAATGGGACCTTTTGGATTTTTTTTATTAGGAATTTTAAAACAAAAATGTAAAAATCTGATATATGAGGTATAATTGTATTTAGGAATTTAAAGTTAGGACGTTACTGTCATTTCTGTTAAAACAAGAAGTAACAAAAAATAATTAAATACTTTTTAAACGCATATTTACGTCATATACCAATATAAAGAAATTTGAAGAAAATACAGGGAAACACCTTTGAGAAACGCCAAGTCGATAAAAACCTTTAAAAAAAGTCGTAAAAGTTTTAAAACTTAACTAATTTGCAGAGAATCGTCATTCTTAATATAAATATTTTAATCGCTTTCTTTTAAAAACAAAAATATTATGATATTTTTTGTAATCTAAGAAATAAACATAGTACGTTAAATGCTTAAACAGGGACAAGAAAAGTTAAAAAACTTACTTATAAAAAGTTTCGTGAGTTTTCTTCGTATGCCCCATAAATTTCGCTAGTTGGTCAATTTCATTATCTTTCAGATTAAGCAACTGAGTAACCGTGGCAATATGCTTACGAAGTCGATTTGAAGTAAGTAATTCTGGATGCCGTTGCTTTGGACATTAAGGCGTATTTACGAATAATCGAGCATCCGTCAATCCAGTGATTTGAATGTGGATATGTGAATAAATATCTATTTTCAAGGGAAACCAGTTTTTTTTGTTTCGAATTTTACATAACAGAAAATAATATTTTAACATTTTTTAGGAATTAGAATAGTAACAATGCTTCCTTTGCCAATGGATATTATTCGTTTATAATTTTAGGTCGTAATTTTTCGCATTCACTTAATGAAGCAGTTAATTCTGTTTGTAGGTTTGTGTTATTTTTTCATTGTTCTTTGCATATCCATTCTAAATATTGGACATCGCCAACCCGTTTTCTATTGTGCAAAACTGTAAATACTAAAATAGTTTCTACTAGAATTCTAAAAGAATTAACATCCTTTGACAATGTAAGTTTTTGTATGCATCCTCTGCTTGCTCTTCTATAAGTTTACCTAACTTTATTATGTCTTCAGTAATCGGAAGGACTTAGGTTTGGTTGCGGATTTTTCGTTCAAATCTTTCAGCGCAAGACTGCCAAGCTCTATTGCCCATTGCGATTCTACAAACTTTTAAATCTGTCAATTTCTTTCAAGGTTTGATCAATTCCCAAAAAGAAAGGTAATATTTTGCGCAAAATTAATTTAGATGCTAGATTACAAAAGCAATTAAAGTGGTACGAAAATGTAGTGCCAAAGATGCAGATGCAAAGCTTCGAGTTATCGGATCGTTTACTTATGAATTTAATAGCGTCAATGGTATTATCAAAATTTTTGGATGTAAAACTGAAAGCATATCTTCAAATTCATTTAATCTTCTCATTGCTATTAAAAACCTTGCACATTCTCTAAGCCTATTTGAAATGTGGTAAAAGCTGCGTTTCATTTTTATCTTTTTTATTAAGTCTTCTCCATAATAAACAATTAACAGATCTTCAATGGCTGTCTTGGTTATATCATCAGCCTGCATCTTACTAATAACTTCTTTTTTTACATTTAGTTTATTAATAATTTCACCATATTTCTTTTGACAAGCCGAATAGGCTAATGATTCTGCCAGGGTCTTCCATTATTACTACAATCCGGCTTTTGCAAAACACGTTTTAACATGTCGACTTAGGCTTAACCGCTATAAAATCCTTTACAATGAATACATATCACATAATCTTTTTCATTTACTTCTGTATTAGTTAAATATTTCTTTGGTATTATCTTTCCCCGGACTGCATCATCTAAGTTGCCTTCATTTCTAATTAGCAATAAATGTTGTTTTCTTTCCTTACTACCTTTTTCATGGACATCAGCTCCTTAACTTGCCGTTCCCCATTATGTTGCCTCTCCAAATGTCGTGCAAAATGTTTGGATGTAATTTGTGTGCCCAAAATTTACATACCGTTTTCTTATATTTATTGATTGAAAGGTGTGGTGATGCATAAACATTCTCACGCTAAAAAATACAATATTGATTACCCATGTACAAATTTCTCGGGTTGAATATGAGCAGTAGCAAAAGTAACTAGAACAAATTAAGTTATCCCGCAAAAAAAAAGCAGACAAATCTCTGCTAATAGGACATTTAAAAACTGGTTAGTATAAAAAAATTTTGGAATCATATGAAGATTTTTAACATAACATGTATGTATTAAAAGACAAACGAACATCGTTTTCCTGTTTATTTTAAATGAAACAGACCTTTTTTTTATTCTTTTTTGATACCTACTAGAAAAAATTGTAAATCGACTTTATACAGGGTGTTTCTAAAAACATGAAACATATTCCAACGGGCCACTTTTTGAAGTTGATATGGGCCACAAAAGTGGTTCAAGTAGCCGATCCGACCACAAAAAATAATTCGTCCAGCCGCTGCATTTGTTTTGTAGTCAGTGGACGGGATCGGTGACGCGGCGACAAAAATTTAATTGTGGTTGTCAAAACGCCCGTGTAAAAAAGGGGTAAAATTTTATTATTGTTGAAAACGGAACTACAAGCTGGCGACAGTAGACCACACACCAACCACTTTTTGTGGCCCGTAGAAACACTTTTTTAAAAGCATATTTAGTCATATACCCTTTAAAAAAAATTTTAAAAAAATACAGGGGGGAAAAACCTTTGAGAAACGCCAAGTAGATAAAAAACCTTTTAAATTTATCTATTTAAAAAAATATTTGTTTAGTTTGTTTTTTTTCTACTTTTTTATGAAGAACTTTTCATAAAAAAATGCGCGTTTCTTTGTTTGATTTTGAATTGCAATAAAAAAATTTTAATACAAAAAAATGATTTTTAATTTGTTTTTTTTTGCCTTAAGCGACGTATAATCTAAAGAACAAATGGGCGTATATGATTTTAATTTAGATATTTTGGTCTCACAAATAGTCGTATCTGAAATTTTTTAAAAAATTTAAAAAACTGGAAGTTTTTTCTTAACGC
>JAHBCN010009583.1:0-34467 GCA_019359885.1 Listronotus oregonensis
CTTAGCATAATGCCCTTTTGACAATACTATGTATAACTTTTTTATTTATTATCCAAATAGCATAATTCTTTTTTATACGATTTAGGGTGATAAAATACCCATTTAACTTGAGAAAATTTATTATTTACATAAAGCCCTTTTGTCAAAACTAGGAACAACTTTCTTATTTACCAACCAATCACAATAATTCTTTTTCTATATGATTTTAGGTTTTAAAATATATTTATTAACCGACTAAAATTATTATTTGTATAAAGCCCTTTTGACATTGCAGTTCATAACTTGTTTATTTATTAATAGATTAAAATAATTCTTTTTATTATGATTTAGGATGCTAAAATACATACAATAGTTGTATAAATATTAGCATAAACCCCTTTTAGGAGAACCAGACTTTCATTTAACACTTACAATTGTTTGTTTTTACAGAAAATGTTCAAGTGTGAATATTGTTCCCGCTCATTTACCCGCAAAGATCATCTTAAACGTCACGGCGATTGTCGAGTAACCGTCAAGATTTGTGACAAGTGTGGGGCCATTTGCAAATCCGAGGGGGCTCTCCAACGTCATCATCGTGAGAAACATCCAGCCCCCAAAAGACAAGCCGAAGCCCCACTAACCGTGACGTCTAAGAAAGCGAGACTTGATCTCCAAGGTGGTAAGTGTATTCTAACTGTATTTTATGAATTATTTCTTAACATTTAAATAGGTAAACTAAATAGTTATTATTTTTACAGAACCATCGACGTCTGCCACGCAGCATTGTGGGGTGTGTAACCTAGAAGTTCCCATCAATCGTTGGACAGGGCATTTGCGCACCCTACGTCATCGTTCTAATTGTTGCGTGGAGCAGGAGGAAGGAGTAGAATTAGTAAAAACAGCTTTTAGATGCCGGATTGCTACATACCGATTATCAGCGAAGGAGACCCCTACCAACGTGAAGAGTTATTTAGCACAATTTAGAAACAAATTCATCAAGTTGGTAGGGGATAATCTGCATAGATTCCAACACCTGAAAGTGGGTATGGAGCTTTTCGGACGCTTCCTCCTGCAAGCCAAAGAGACGTCAGAGATCAAGTCGTTTAATTCCAAATTCCGGCTGGTGAGCGAGGGAACGGACTTGGAGGAGCTGTTCGACCAGTTTTCTGCAATCCTTGATAAAAAGGCTACGGAGTTTGCAGAAAAAGATAGTGGTGAGTAATCTTATTATTAACACATTAACAAGCTTTAACTCGCACACAATCTCATGACTCATTTGTTGATTTTAACGTTATGATTCATCATTTATTTGCAGGTTTTAGCTATTTATTTACAGGTTTTAACTCGTTTAAACAAGTATTTCAATAAATTTTTCTTTTTACAGGTTGGGCCTTGGAACAGCTCCTCCATTTAGAAATTAGTATTAATAAGATCAACCCTATTAAGGCATCGTCTTATCTACCGCTACCAAAGGAGATTGAGGCGAAAAAAGCTATAGTCAACATTCAAAACGTAGACGAGAAATGTTTCATGTGGTCAGTCTTAGCAGGCCTGCATAAAGATGAAGTGAAATGCAACCGCGAGCGTATTTCACACTACCAGAAGTACGTCTGCGAGCTGGACTTTACAGGTATGGAATTTCCAATCAAACTTATCGAAATTTCTAAATTTGAGCAACTCAATAATATTTCTATCAACGTTTACGGACTTGATAGAACGTATGAAGATGGTAGAAATATTATTGAAGTTGTTGGTCCTTTATATTTTACTAGATCTCGAAAGGAGAAACATGTTAACTTATTACTCATTAGCGATGATTTTGGCAATCAGCACTATTGTTTAATAACTAGCATGTCTCGCCTGATCTCAAGTCAATTATCTATACATCATGGTACAAAGTATTTATGCGATGGTTGCTTATCATACTTTTATTCCGAGCAAAAATTAAAAGCCCATCAAGAGCATGATTGCGGTCACGTGTTAGCTAAAGTTCCGACAACCGATTTAAAGAAAAATAAATATGGCGAAGAGGTCCCTGAGAATTTGCTTAAATTTACGGAATTTGAAAAGAAATTAAAAGTACCTTTTGTTGTCTACGCCGACTTTGAGACAATCCTTGAGCCCTTAGATACAGAGGAAAAGGAGTTGGATCCCGAAATGTCCTATACTGTTAAAACACATAAACATACCCCTTACTCTTTCGCTTACTATATTAAATGTGATTTTGATGATGCTCATTCTATTTTCAAGAGCTTTAGGGGTCATGATGCACATAAAATATTCGTAAATTGGTTAGAAACCGATTGCAAGTCGATTTATAACCAATTTTTGAAAAATATTGTGCCAATGACTCCTTTAACTCTCGAACAGGAGAATGAGTTTCGTGTAACGCCCAACTGTCACATTTGCGAAAAACCATTTAATGCTGGAGACGAAAGAGTTAGGGATCACTGCCATCTAACGGGACAATTTCGAGGTGCAGCTCACTCTGTATGCAATCTTAATTACAAAGTCCAAACCTTTATCCCTATATTCTTCCACAACATGTCCGGTTTTGATGCCCACCTGTTCGTCAAAGAGTTGGCTCTTGCGCAGGAAAGAGTCGATGTTATCCCTCAAAATAAGGAGAGGTATATTTCTTTTACCAAACATATTTTGGTGGATAATATCGAAAACAAGGAAGGTAGACAGCAGCAGGTATTTTTAAAGTTAAGATTTTTAGATAGTTTTCGTTTTATGGCATCAGGCCTAGATAAATTAAGTAAAAATTTAAAATCAGAACAATGTCGTGAAGTTAGGAAATATTTCCCTGACGAAGAAAAATTTCAGCTCATTCGACAGAAGGGTGTTTTCCCATATTCTTACGTGGATTCATTTTCGAAATTAGATGATGATAAGCTTCCATCACAACAAGACTTTTATAATGAGCTCAAGGACGAGCATATCACCGATGATGATTATAAGCGTGCTATAGCTGTATGGAACTTGTTTAAATGTCAAACTTTAGGCCATTATTCTGATATATATTTAAAATCCGACGTTTTATTGTTAGCAGATGTTTTTGAAAACTTTAGAGAAGTGTGTCTAGCTACATATAAGCTAGATCCAGCAGCCTTCTATACAGCGCCTGGATTGTCGATGACAAGCGCCCTAAAGGCGACTAAAATCGAGCTGGAGCTACTTACAGATCTAGAGATGATACACTTCTTTAAACACGGGATCCGCGGGGGTGTTAGTCAATGTAGTGTAAGGAAAGCAATCGCGAATAATAAATTTATCCCTAATTACGACGCTTCTAAACCTTCCTCCTACATTATGTACTTGGATGCTACCAATTTATACGGGGCAGCCATGTCTCAATATTTACCAACAGGTGGCTTTAAGTGGCTAAGCGAAGAAGAAATTCAAAATTTAGACTACATGAATATAGCTAAAGATTCAAATACCGGGTGCATTTTAGAAGTTGATTTGGAGTATCCGGAAGAGCTCCATTACGCGCACAACGAACTACCCTTTTGCCCACAATCTATGTCGTCGCCAGAAGCCAAAGTCAAAATTAATAAATTAATACCAAATTTGGAAAATAAATCAAAATATATTATACATTATCAAAATTTGCGTCAATGTTTAGACCATGGGCTTAAGCTCACAAAAATTCACCGCGTTTTAACTTTCGATCAATCTCCCTGGCTAAAACCATATATCGATATGAACACGGCAAAGCGTAATCTCGCTGAAAATAAATTTGAAAAAGATTTTTTTAAATTAATGAATAATGCCGTGTTCGGTAAAACTATGGAAAATGTGGAGAAAAGAGTAGACGTTAAACTTGTCACCCACTGGGAAAATATTGGTAGGAAGTTAGGTGCGGAAGCGTTGATGTCGAAGCCGCATTTTAAAGATATTTCTATTTTTAGCGAAAATTTAGCCGCTATTCAGATGCGCAAACAAAAAGTCGTATATAATAAACCAATTTATGCTGGGTTTAGCATTTTGGAAATTTCCAAGACCATTATGTACGACTTTTTGTATGGGTATATTAAACCAAAATACGGGAATAATGCTACCTTACTCTATACTGATACCGACTCCCTAATTTTACATGTAACTACCGAAAATTTCTATAATGATATGAGTGAAAATTTAGACAGGTTTGATACATCTAATTACTCACAGGATAACCCACATAACGTTCCTGTAAATTTATCAGTCTTGGGGCGCATGAAGGATGAATATGCAGGTAAAATTGTGTGGGAGTTCTATGGAACTGGGGCGAAAGCATATTGCGTAAATGTAGAGGGTGAGTTAACAAAGAAGGCTAAAGGCGTTCCCGACCACGTCACCAAAAAACAGCTAAGTCTTGAGGATTATAAGACAGCGGTTGACGTGGAGGGCTCGCAAATATACCGGAAAATGTTAACTTTCCGCTCGCAATTACACGATATGTATGTCGAACTTAAAAATAAGGTGGCGTTATCTTACGCGGACGATAAGCGTTACATTATACCCAACCAAGAGTACACGCTTGCTTGGGGTCATCGAGATCTAGCATTATATAAGGAATCATTGGAGATTCCATAGTTAAGACTGATTACAGGTAGCTATTTTTGTCTCAATTTCCTTTGGTAGCTATGCCTTAATAGGGTTATTAGTTAGTGTAATATTAGGTAAATTATTATATTTAATTTTAGGTAGGTTATATTTTAGGTAATTTATTATATTTATTTTAAAGTTAAGATTAGTTTTAGACTTTTAACTATGGTTTGATACTTATATATCATATGTTGTTTGAAACTTATATACTTCATGTTTTAAACTTATGTTTGAACCTAACACCTATCCATGTATTTTATGTTAAGTATACATAGTATTTTTGTTATTTATTTTAAACATACCATGTATTTATTATATGGGATTTAATGTTTAAACATACCATGTATTTTATGTTTTAATGTTTAAACATACCATGTATTTTATGTTTTAATGTTTAAACATACCATGTATTTTTATGTTTTAATGTTTAAACATACATGTTTATATCATTTATGTTTTAATGTTTAAACATACCATGTATTTTATGTATTTGATGTTTTAAACTTATGTTTTATTTTTTATGTTTAACTTAGTTTGTATTATGTTTAACATAATAAAAAACATTTACCAAAATTTTTTGTTTTATTTCAGTCTATAGTAATAAGGAACTAAATAAAATTTAGGTTAGGGAGATAAAAAAACAGAAAATAGTATTAAAAATCTTTATTTAAATCATACAATTCATGTACATGTGATTTAATCAATAATATTTCTATAGAATCTAAGTACAGAGCGGATTGCTCATGATTATCAATAGTCATATCACGGCATTCCTCTTCATACCAGTAATTGATATCGTTCTCGCCAATGATTGTATGTAGATCACACCAACCGCTGTGTACATGGATTAGAAATATGCTTAAAAACTCAGCAAATTCTTCTCGAGTAAAAACAAAAGAATAATCTTTATTATATAGCAGACGTACTTCATACTGATGAAACTCTATCTTAATGACATCACTAATTTCATAAATTCGGGCTGGAACAAGTCTGTTTGGTGCTGTTGCTGAGGGATCTGTACCGCTTCTTGAAGGATTTGTAAATACATCTTCCCACTCCATTATAACTTTAAATTTTTTAAAGCTTTCAACAACAACTTTTTATCTTGATAAAACTCAATACTTTTCTTTACTTTGTTGAGGTTATGTAAATGATTTTCTAACCTAGCTTTTAACTCAGCTGTCTTAGACATGTGCACACACCTCGAAGGATGACTGATTAATGAACGTAGGGAAGCTAGAAGATAGGTAGGTATAAAAACTCAAATTATTATTAATCATAATTTATTTGTGGTAAAAGACTTACAATATAATTATACAATATAGTGGCATTTCTAACACTACATATACACAGTGAGAAACTATGAAATCTACAATTACTTTGTCCTATATCTAATTTCGGAACAATACCGGAAACAAATTCTAAATTAACAATATTTGGTATTTTATATTCTAAGCTATTATTAATCTTGGTAAATATTTTAACTAGAAAATCTTCTTTCACACGGCCTTTAACATATATAGTGTCGACATCTCGGAGGGCTTCATAGAGTATGGAATAAATTTTTTCATAACAGGTTTCTCCACAGCCATAGGGGATTCTATGATGATTTTCAGAAAGATACTTAATTTGACGTTGATGGTTAAAACTCAGCTCATGAAGCGGTGTGGTTGGTTTAAAAACATAGCTCAACATTTTGCATCCATCGTAGATTGCAAGTTCTTTAACAGTAAATTCAGGAATGCAATAGCCTTGAACATCAACTACAGCGAACTTCATGTTTTGGCGGTTGTTAAAGTACTGACTAAGAGAGAGGTTTTAGGTGTTAATTTATTGAAGCTCTCTCACAATACCAGATAATGCCTGATATTCTAACACACAATCACGAATAATAATACAGAATGCGCGAGTGTTATCAGCAAAGTTTTCAGAGCTTTGAAACTCTAATTTGACATCAATATTAGAGGCTTTTATGGCCTCATTTTGTTTAGAGCAATCAATTACAAATAATGCGCGCTCATCAAATTCTACAAATTTTATTAGTGGTTCGCTGAATGTCTTTCCAAGATAGCTTTTTTGAAAATCTGTATACATTCGGTAAGCCCCTGTATATTGTTTACTGCCGAAATTTAAATTCATCGACTCGTACGGGTAAACTTCAGAATTTAGATAAAGTCTTAGATCGGTTATTTTCAAATTATCAAACATGTCACAATGACTTTTTATATTATCCTTTCGGTTTGTCATGAAAAAAACTATAACATAGCGAGCTCTCTCCGTCATTGTCTTAACAGTCCAAATATCTCTCTTTGTGCTTCTTAATGCAGGCAGTTCATGTATTTCCCAATGTCTAAACGGAATAAATATAGGCTTATTCTTTGCAATATCATTCAAAAGAACAAGTTTGGCAGCATCGCTCGGGTAAACGTGTTTAACCTTCAACTCAATAGAATTAATTGATATCGATGCAGTAGCATCACCGTCCGCTTTATAACAATTATTATCATGCCTTGCACGAACTAATTTAATTTTCTGTTTTCCCATAAGGACATTTTTATAGTCGGCAAAAATTCCGAAAATAAAACTTAACGGAATGCGGTAAGTAAATCCTTTTAGAGTATTATCAAAAGTTTTGCCTTTATTCCATCCGGCTATATCCAAAGCACGACTTTCATTTGGGTTTAAACAAAGATAACTTCTAACACTGCTTACAATGCCGGGATCTCGTACTTTTTCAACTTCTCTGCCACTTAACTCATAAGTTATAGATTCAAAGAGAAAAACACCGGCATTATTTGTTAATTCTGCGGTACCCTCCTTATTTGCTGGTACTATGACTTGGAATTTTCCTTCGATGTAAAGCTCGGCTTCCGACATATCTAAATAGGCATCTTGTTGATTGATAACAATCTCGATTTCATCGCTGTAGTTAAAGGCTTTAGTGAACGGATGATACGTATGCCATTCTTCTCGAGCGATTGACTCATCGCTCTTGATTTGGTTGAATATTTGAAGTTTTCCTGACATGATATCCGTATTGATTGCTGCGTGAGAACAATATTGATATATTTCTAAACGAGAGCGCACTCGACGACGTATTCTGTATGAATGACGTGGGAGCAGCTGTGTTACTGCTTATATGCTCAAACACTAGCATTACGTCTAAGTTCTACACGAATGACAACCTCTTCTCCTCGAAAATTAACCGGTTTAGAATTCTGGTCTAAGATTGTAAGTGTGATGTTATCTATGACTTTTCGATTAACCGGCAGAAAAATAGGATTAGCAGGTTCAATATTTATACTATAACCGGGATCAACAGTTGGCGCAAACTCGTATAAAGTATGAGATGGGTTGCTTAGATAATAGGAGCCAGAAATTATGTTACACTCAACTCTTATTGTAACGACTTGTATAATATTTACGGGTAGATCCGACTCGTGCCAGGTATTTGCAGCAAGTACACGATTGGAAAATCCCAAGAGCTTTCCGATACTATCTGTTGGTCGAAAATCTATACCGTATTTACTTCTAAGTTCACACTTTAGGGTATTATTGTTCGGCGTTAGAGAAAATGCTTCCTTCTTTTGATCAACTGTAGCCTTTTCGCTAACTAATTTCTTATGAATATAAGTCTCAATGTCTTCAATCTCGTATGAACCTGTTGGTATTTCAAACGACTTTGTTTCAGATTTAACAGTGTAATAAAACTTGTTTCTACCAGGTTCAATGTTTGGTATGGAATTCCAAGTGTTTAGCGATATTAGCGCTAAAGAATAATCGTATTTTGGATCAAGTTCGATCGGTGGAACAAACACTGCTTCAAGAGAATGAGTTTGACCTTTCAACGTGAACGTATGCGACATGACTGACGTAATGGATAGTTTGTCACTTTATTTATAGATTTTTGTTGTATAGGAATGTTAAAGCCAAGTGACCACAGTTACTCGAGCTAGACTTCTGGTACTGATCGTAATTGTATAATATTTTAGCCTTTCCAACATATTTGACAAATTCTTTACATGGCGGTAAATTACCAAAACTATCAAAGTAAACAACTTTATTAGCACGTTTTTTATAGGCTACCCAATGCGTTCCGATTCCCGAATTTCTATCTAAATTTAGAATACCGCATTCTATAGGTTTAGGTTTTTTAGGAGAGTATCTCGCATGAAAACACCTCTAAAATTCGGTATTTTTAACACTGAAACATAATGTTTAATATCGTGATCGGTTAATGGGCGATTGGGTAGCTTTATTGGTAGTTTTTTGGCATCTTTTTCAAGTATAGTCCATACCCTTTTTTATATTTTTTCAAATAGAGACCGCTACCTTTTTTACCCAGAGCGATAGCCTCCATTGTTTCGTTATGTCGCTGAGCCTCTTTTAACTTTGCCTTTGCTGCTTGAACTTCATTGACTGTTTTCGCAATGGTCGCGGCCCCACCACTCAACGCGCCGAGGGCACTAAGCCCGGCAAATATCGGTATTAAAGGAAGAATGCCTCCAATTTTAGGAAGAGGTATAACTCTAGGAACTTTAACTTTTCTCCGTCCACCAATGTTCTTAACTGTCTTTTTTGCAGCTTTCAACAAATTACTCAACGTTTTCTTCTTACTCACATCTCCACTACCTAAATGTTTTTTAATTTTACGAACAACAGAACACATGGATTTACCACATGTACTTCCACGACGTCTACCTGCCCCTACTTTACGTTTTACTTTCATTGCGTTAGTAACTAGCCAAGCAGCAGTCTTTTCACCAAACGTGGAATCTTTTGCTTTAACTCGCTCCCAAGCACTATTTTCCAATATTTGATCTGCCTTATGTCGTTGATTTAAGTCCTTACTATTAGCGTATGCTATGTCGTGATTTTTACAAAAACTATCCAATTTATTCTTAGGTCTATCACCTCGCGCTAACCTCTCTCTTAATCGAGTACCTGGACCGCAATATGAATAACCCGGTAAATGAAGTTCGAAAGGTAAGTTGTTAATAGTACTATTTAAGACACCTGCACCACTCAACGCTCTCATTACAAATGATACAGCCGTAGCGGTTAGGTCCTATTTATAGTTATGCGGAGGGAAAAACAAAAAGTTCGAATTGGTGTTGAAAATTTCGATATGAAAGCAGCAACAACCGTTAAACAAAAACATGGTCGTCTCTTGCCGGATACGATAAGAGCTCTGATATGTGGTCCTAGTAATTGCGGTAAAACTAATGTTATGTTAAGTCTATTGACTGATGAAAATGGTTTAAGATTCCGAAATGTGTATGTCTATTCAAAGTCGTTGCAGCAAGAGAAATATAATTTTTTGAAGTTTATAATGGATCATATTAATGGTGCTCGCTACTATGGATACAGTGATAATGATGAAGTTTTAGATCCTGCAAGTGCTGAGCCCGACTCTGTATTCATTTTCGATGATGTGGCCTGCGAGAAACAAGATAAAATACGAAACTATTTCTGTATGGGTAGACATAATTCAATCGATTCGTTTTATCTCTCGCAGACATACTCTAAAATACCTAAACAGTTGGTGCGCGACAATGCAAATGTCTTAATAGTATTTAAACAAGACGAGCTTAACCTCAAGCATATTTACGACGATCACGTAAACACTGATATGACATTTGATATGTTTAAACAAGTTTGTTCTGATTGTTGGAAAGACAGGTATGGATTTCTGGTTATTATTAAAGACTGTGAAATTAATAAAGGACGATATAGAGACAAGTTTGATGTCTATATAATACCTTAAGATCTTCAGTCTTTGTCAGTATTACTTCATCGTTTAAAGTGATAAGATGGCTATGAAATTTGACGATCTCGATGTTGAAGTTAAGAAGAGGATAATTAAGGCTGCAAATACGATAAGACGAAAGTATATGGCATTAAAGTTAGAGCGAGGGGAGGAGGACGAAGCACTTAATATGCTATTGAAACCTATCACCCAACCCTTAACTAAACTTGTAGAAAACACTAAAAAACGAAAGCATTCTAAAATTAGCACTCCGGTGATTAAATCAGAGATATTGGAACCAGCTGTCCTAAAGACTGATTTTAAACCAGAGACATCTGTTAAGCCAGCTAAATTCCTAAAGACTGATTCTGTTTATGAAAGCACGAACGTTAATGATGATGATGATGATGATGAATGAAGTCTTTACCGAACCAAAGGAAAATATAGTTGAAGAAATTGCTAGAAATCCTGCTGGTTTTCAAGCCTTTCTCGAGCAATATCCAACGATATCGCATGAATTCATTCTGAAATATTTAACACGTGATAAAGATTTAGATTCTCATGGAGTTGAGCGTGATCACGTGAGTGATACATGGACGGTTGGATCTCAATCCCTAAACTTTGAAAGAAACGGCGATATACGTATTGGTGATATCACTTATCCTGGAACTGTGGGATTATACGAATTGTTGTTTTTAAAAAAACCTATGTTAAATACGAAGGAAGATGATAAAAATTATAAAGACATTCTTAAGAGAACTAATCTGTATCAAACAGAAACAGGGCGAAGGTTTGGCAATCGCTCATCGAAATATAAAACTATTGTTAAACCTCTTCTAGAGTCTGCTTCAAGTGTAGCTGCCGCAGCAGCGAAGATTAGACCGAGATCATCAACACTAGGCAGTTCGGGAAGAATAAAATCACCAGGTGACAGACTAAAATCAGGACGAGCTTTGATGGAATACAATGAGAAGCCTAAAGAATTTGTCTATTATAATGACGTCAATGAATTGGTTGAGCGGTTTGAAAAGTTACATGCCGCAAGGGAGGCCGGAAATAATAATAACCTTAACGAGATAATGAATATACTACACGAATTGGAACGTCTAGGAGTTATTGAATTCTATAAATAAACATGTATTATTTAATTTAGTTCATTAAAGTGTTGACCATGAATAAGTTTGGTTGTTCTTCTTCCTCTTCCTCTGCTACGTCTCGATCGAGATTAGTCCAAGCGGCTAGCACTCTTCCACTAACCGATAAAGGTGGTTATGATATGAGTAATCATAAACTTTGTAATGTTCAAGATCCTGTTGACGTAAATGACGTTACTACTAAACGTTATGTGGATGCGATGTCCGCAACTATTTCTACATCTCTAAATCTCCTTAAAAATACTGTTGCTGGTTTGGAAAAGTCGTTGAACGTCGTACAAGAAACTCTTAAAAATATGACCCAGTTTG
Source organism: Listronotus oregonensis (assembly GCA_019359885.1). NCBI lineage: Eukaryota > Metazoa > Arthropoda > Insecta > Coleoptera > Curculionidae > Listronotus > Listronotus oregonensis. The sequence goes on from JAHBCN010009583.1 coordinate 11,785, forward strand.
AGATTCAGTCACATCGCCAATTGAAAGCTCTACAGAAAAAAGATGCTGAAATCGAAACGTCTTTAAGTCAGATAAGAAGTGATATTAAAAATACTACTGCTGATTTACAAAAGTCGTTGAACGTCGTGCAAGAAACTCTTAAAAATAAGACTCAGTTTGAGATTCAAGTATATCATCAGTTGAAAACATTACACGATAAAGACTTTGAAATCGATACGTATGTTGGCGTGTTGAAGGAATCTTTAGAGACTAAAATAAAGGAATCCTTAGAGGTTAAAATGAGGGAGCATAGTAATTATATTGATACCCGCATCAACCAATTGGATGAATTGATTACTAAAACGCAAGAGACTTACGCAAGAGATATTAGTGCTATGCAACAAAAGTTGGTAGAGCATGAAAGTGCAATTCGAGGTCGTAGGCATTAAGTATATATTTAAGTGTATTATTGATCAAACATCATTTCTAATATGGCGATAACGAAGGCGCGTGAACAAGTTGTAAGAGAGTTGCATAGACCTATAAAGAAGAAGTTTAAACGTCGCAGATTTATACAATATGGCTTGGATGATACATTTGCTTCCGATCTTGCGCAGCTCGATCTATATGCTAGTGAAAACAAAAAGCATAAGTACATACTGGTTGTGATTGATTGTTTTTCAAAATTTCTCTGGACTAGACCGTTAAAGACCAAAACTGGCGAGGAAGTTACAAAGGCTATGACGCAAATATTTAAAGAGTCTGGTAGAATTCCGAAGAAAATGGTTACTGATAATGGTAAAGAATACTATAATAGCAGTTTTCAAGGACTTATGAAGAAACATGGAATACATCATTATAGTACTTTTAGCGTTTTAAAAGCTTCAATTGCCGAACGAGTTATTCGAACAATTAAGGAAAAGCTTTTCAAGTTGTTTACACTTAATGGTAATCACAAATGGCTAGACTTGTTAGAACAAGTTACAAATACTTATAATAATACAAAACATCGTACTATTGGAATGAAGCCTAAGGATGTGAATAAACATAATGAGAAATCTATTTTAAATAACAAATACAGTCATATTAAGGTTGTTGGGAAGCAGAAATTCAAGGTTGGCGATATCGTTCGTATAAGTAAGGCTAAACACGTTTTTGTTAAAGGTTATATGCCTAATTGGACTACAGAATTGTTTAAAATAGCCAAAGTGCATATAACTACTCCAACGACTTATTTGCTAGAGGATCTCCAAGGTCATCCTATTAGTGGTGGGTTTTACGAAGACGAGTTACAGAAAACTAAACAACCTGATGTTTTCTTAATCGAGAGAGTATTACGTAAGAAAGGAAATAAAATGTATGTAAAATGGCTTGGTTTCGATAATTCACACAACAGCTGGATTAATATCTCCAAGGATGTGGTTTAAGCATAAAAACAACTTCAGGATGTTGTCGGTTAACAACAGGAAATGGCTTATCAGTAAACAGGAAACCGTTATTAGTAATTTTAATTATCAGCAGGATGTTGTTGGTTAACAACAGGAAACGGCTTATCAGCAAACAGGAAACCGTTATTAGTAATTATCAACAAGTCCCAACCTGTTAATACTAAATACACGATTCTGATTGGTCGAGCTTGTTTCTAAGTAAGCCTTAAAAGGCTCTCGGCTCTGTTGACTGTTTTAGTTGTGAATTACGCTTTATCGAGATGAGTTACGAGAGTTACGATCTTCAACTCGATTACTCTGAATTCCTGATGAACTATACGTTCTATATCTTTAAACATCGTGTTGGGTCAGCCCGAATTTATGATTTTGAACTAATTTCCTGGCATAGATTAAAGAATTACAAAGTGCTCGTTCTAAATTTCTCCTATTATTTACCTATTCCTTATTCAACGAAAATATCTTTTTGAGCAATGGATGAAAAGGATTTTAAAGGAAACTTTTGGTAAGAGATCGAAGAGCAAGGAATTTTCCGCTCCCCCTTAACACCAGCTGGAACATGGATCCTAATTTTTTCGAACTCGAAATTGCGTTAAGTGCCTATCTTGCTTTAACATTAAAGATGTAAAACGATAAAAACCCTCTCAAGATTGGTGTTCATCCCGAGTTTAAGAACTAAAGAATTATTTATCTTTAGAGGAATAGAATATGAAGATCTTCCCCCCTCTATGCTGCTGCAAGTTCCTCGTCTCCGTAGAAGAAAAAGCAATCAATCGCAAGTAAATACTTCAGTTTAAGTTCAACCTTCCCACAATGCCGTTCTGTAATCAGTGTAACATAGAAATAACTTCCAATAGTCATTATCGTACAAATACGCATAAAGAAAATGTTAGAGAAGATGTTCGACCGGGAGTTAAGCTAATTAGAAGTGCTTTCAAGAACCGAATTGTTACATACCAGTTAACTTCAAACAAGACCGATGTTAAAGAGTATTTAGAAGATTTACGAAGTAATATTTTAATGCTTTTAGCTGATTTCCTTCAAGAACACGGCTGTTTGAAAGTTAATATGGAACTTTATGGTAGATATATGTTGGCTTCAACGAAGGAGCAAGAAATCAAATCTTTCAATTCTCGCTATGTTACAGTTACTCAAAATACCAATCTAGAAGAATTATATAATGATTTTTGTACTATTTTGCTTGCAAAGTCGTCTGAATTTAGCGAGAGAGATAGTGGATGGGCGTTGTCTAAACTATTATTTCTAGAACTTACCGCCGCCAAAGGAGTGGGGGGAAGTGTATGTAAGAAGCCAGAAATGCGTTCATAACTTTTAGTCGAGTTGTAGCCGTGATGAGTGATTGTTCTTCAAACATGTCTACCGAATCCACGTGTTGGGAATATTTTGATCAAATGGTGCTAGCAACTAGAATAGAAATTAAAAATGAAAAGAAGCTTTTGGGAGAAGTCTGTCTACCAGTACGTCATTTCAACATTACAACTGGACTCAGTGTTGCGAGAGGTATGGTTCCATGTGTGAAATTTGTCAACACGCTGTTTAACCTGCCTGAAGATCAGATTACCATCACCCTAAGTTATGGTGATTGGCGTGAATTTCTAGAGATTGCTGCCAAGCTGATTGTTCGTGATGAAAGTGACGTAGTAGAAAATTTTTTATCCGAAAACTTTACCATTTGGACTGCATCCTTGTTGAACGAGCGAACCATAGGGCTTAAGAGTAAAGAGACTGATAGTGCTGTATGTTTTAGTGTTTTAGATATTAGGGCATTTATCGATGTTGCTCATGTAATTAATTTTAGGTTAGAATTACTCGAAAAACTTAATTTTAGATCGTTTTATAACGATTTGTTAACTGATGTAGCTTCATATGTTGAAAGCAATGAGGATGTGCTGGATGTAATTAAACATATTTGTCAATTGTGTTTTAGCGAGCAATATTATTATATGTTAGAATTTATGTACTCTTATCCTAATAAAGTGATTGATCACTTTCAAAAAATATGTAATTGTAATGAAATAAATGAATAAATAAAGACTTCTTGTGTTTTATTTCTTTAGTTAGGTTAGCAACGTCATCCTGTAAACATGTGTCTTGACGATGGTTGTTATCCATTACAAAACAAGTATTCAAGATATTTTGATTACGAACAAAGATTACTATCCTTTGAAAATTGGTCTGTTAATCTTAGTCCTAAAGAATTGGCTAGCGCTGGTTTCTATTACACTGGGAGAGATGATGTAGTTAAGTGTATATGCTGCCATATTGAATTTAATAATTGGAAAGAGGGAGATGATCCGCTATCGGACCACTATAAAAATGTCAAATATTGCAAATTTGCAGCCATTTTGTGGGTGTGTCGAAATTTTGAACAGAAGCGAGTGGTTGAAGCAGTTGGTCCTAAATTAAATTATAAACAGATGTTATTTAATTTTTTTATAGTTGGCATGATTTGTTTATATCTCATGACTCACTATGAAGATATTATAACCTTTCTACAACAGCTAAGCTCATTCAAGATTCGACCATGGCTCTGTTAAGTTCATCATACGTCGTATTAGTAGCGTTAGTGCAAAATGTTTTATACATTTATGCGCCTTATAATGCTCCAGCTGCTTCAATAATGCTGGAAACCGAAGATTTTCCATCAAATAATTCATGGCTTTCACTTCAATATACGACAATGGATCAACATCATGTTGGTGTTTTTAAGACACTTGTACCAGCATCAGCCCAATCATTTCTCCGATACAAGGTTAAATTCCGCTATATGGATAATACTTTTGGAGAAACGGAGTGGAAAACATTAATAAGCCAAGTTCCCGCCAAGCCATGTGTCAACGTAACCACTGCAGCAGAGGTTCCAGCCATCGCCAACCGTCCAGATGAAACTTATAACACTTTAATAATTTTTATTGCCGTAGCTTGTAGTTTATTACTTACTAAACTTGTGTATAAAATTGCTAAAAGTCAATGTACAATGTGGTTTAAATAAATTAATTTAATGTATACAAGGTGTTTTATTATTTAATATTCAAAAATTGTAAGATTAATATAATAATAAGGCTCTTCACCCCGCGTCTAAGCCGCAGGTCTACGCCCCAGGCCCACCGCTTAAGCGCAGGGGGCCCACATGTTAGGTTAGACATTTGACAAGTGACATTTTAACGCTTGCGTAAGACCTTAAGATACATCTCATCCACGTAAGCAGGTTCTAAGTCACGTGGTTCGCGAAATATGACAGTTGACAGGTGGCATTTGACAGCTGACAGGCGCCATTATTTTAATACCTGTGTAAGTCGCTAAAATAAACATATTAGACCTACGTGTAAGCCTAATGTTAAAGCATGAAGCCCACAATGATCAATTTACTATAGGGTTACCGTCCTAATCGCTAATTGATGAATTTTGACGATTTTTAAACAGCTGTAGCGCCTTTATGGTTAAAGATGGCGTCATGCGGTTTTCGCTATTCGATAGGTACAACGTTTCGCTAATTTTAAAAAATTTAAACCGCACGTCTTAGACTCATCATCAGGGTTAAAAAACGATTTTAGCCGATAGCGCCCGAACGGTATAACCTAAAATTTTCGAGTTTGCGCAAATTAATATTAGGTCTTAGTACAAGTATCCTACGCGTAACGGCCATTTTCCAAGTCACGTGGTTTTTGACATATGACAGGTGACAGGTGGCATTTGACATTTGACAGGTGACATTTGACATTTGACAGATAGTATTGGCCACGCCCTAAATAACGCGTCACACAAGATTCCTAAATATTTAATTACGTCAGAGATATTAAGATAATAAGCTCCTCCGGAGGACGGAGGCGCGTGAATCGGCCTATTATCCCTACTCATAATAAAAAAATTAGGAGAATTATTACATGCTAAAAGAAATTAAGATAAAACAATGTACAGAAAATTATTTTAACCGGGCAAATGAAACCACGCTTCATCAGAGAAGAAAGTCCGGCCAAAACACCATTCATTGTTAAGAATCTCATCAAAGCATTGACAAAACTGCACCCTTTTCTAAAATCTGGTGAAAGGAATTCTTGCAACACTGTGACCTTATATTGATGCATTTCCAAGTTTTTGGTTAGTGCTTTATGGCAAAAACATTTCTAAAAAACAAAATATGGCACTGTAAACATTAATTTCAATTTTTATTTAAAATAGTATCTTTACCGGACTGAGTAGACAACTTCTCCACTGATTTCTTAGGAATGTGCTCCATTCGAGAATGTATATCAAGAACAGGTTCTGTAAGCACGGTAGGCCTTCCAGTGGACTTGCCCTTAAAAATGCAATTCTTGTTTTCAAAGCCATTGATTAGCACATGTCTGTGATGGACAAATGTTTCGTACTCAACAAGATTCTCAGGAAACCTTTCTCTAAACAGGTCCATGCAACTTTGGAGAGAATATGACCAAGTTCCATCCTCATTACGAGTTGCACTTCTAAAATGTGCCATTATTATAAAGGTATCTTGTTCCACAGTCCACATTTTAAACATTTTCTAAAAGTAAACAAAACAGTTTTATTTACGTTTTACGTAACCTCAATAACAAAAACAGATGTAACTTACCTTTTAAAACTAGAAATATGAAAAGTAATTCTGAAAAGAACTGTTTTCAGCTTGTAAGGTTCGTTTTCAAACATAATTTGTTCAAAAAAATCTAAAACTTTTCCAAAAAACTATCCAAAAACCAAATACCGCTAACGCCAACAATGGTCTGTCAGTAGTGTCAGTCAAGTCTACTGTCGAAAAAGAGCTTGCTGTGTTGCCAACACTAATATTTTCCTCATAAAGGTGTGTTCTTTGGACCACTAACCTGCACTGACTCCGATTTTTTGGAATTTTAACATTTTAGGAGGTTATTATAATCAGTAATAATGATTTAAACTTTTTTTGCTTTGTTCGGAGTTTAGAAGCTGGTAAATTGTCACAGAAAAAAATAAATGTCGGCAAAAACTTTATGAACTTTTTTCCATCGTGGCAACATTGTAAATAGGAAAGAAACCAAGCAGTGGAGCCACTTTTACAAACCAAAATCGCGTGGTCACGTGGTGTACAAACATTAATGAAGGCACTGTACACAGTCCCAAAACTCGACGTCCATGGAGAAAAGCGAGCTAAAATTGTATTATTAAAATTGGATAAAACTGGAAACAGAATAATGTAAAAGCCGACCCGATTCCCGTTCCTTCATAAATATTTCCGTTCGGTCGCGAATAAGAATCAAGACGGCCTGTGAAATCAAGGGTTGTCGGGGAGCGGTGTCATAGCAGTCTGATTTCCCAAAGGTCGTATAAACTTCGATTTAACAACATATTGAGATCCATGTCACAAGCCAGGCGAGAGTTACAAAACTAAAATTTTCAGGTGTTGTGAATTTATGTCGCCGGATCCTGAACAGTAAAAATTATGGCGGAAAATTCGTTGGCTCACCGGGATTTTCTAACAGAATTTAAAATAAATAAAGTGAGGGTATTTTCAAACAACTTCAGAATCAGAAATATATGTACCTATTTTAACAGGATTAAGTATGCTGTTTATAACTAATAATAATAAATTTAAAATATAAATGAAACAGTATGCATACCTATTTATATATTATGAAAACTTTAAGTTTAGATAACATGCAGAAATACCTTTCACTAGCTAATAACAACATTTTACATACTTTAAAATTAATATAAATCATATTGGCATTATAACCTTTTTAAGAATAACTGTCCTAGTTAAAGAACAAAAATCAATTTTATTTTCTTGGAGTATCGGTCCTAGTAGAGGGCTAGTTTAATGAAAATGCTCTTCTGCTACTCTAAGCTATTTAAAGTTTTTTTTAAAGAAGTTATGGTTATTAAAATTTGAAACTTATTTTTATAATATGTGGAAGTAAATAAATTGCAATCTTAAATAAGGTTATTGGGTGTTATTTTATAATTTAAGGAGTTTAAGTTAAATTACGAAATAGAGTAAAATATTTTATATTTTTGTGGCGGATTCATGTTTCAGTATGTTTTCTTTGGGATACTATACTAGCCTAACTTCTTTTTAAAAAATGGGACCACTTCGGTCCATGTCCCGGGGTATAACGATCTGAGCCTGCTTAGCCCTATTGACCCCTATGAACTTGCAGATCGCCTGCAACAAAAAAGAAGAAAAAACCCTCGCAAAAAGCCAAAAAATTAAGAACGTTTCGGTGGAAAGTCGGCCACCGTTTTCAAAATGAAAATTCAAAAAGAAATTTATACTAAATTTTAACAAATTTTGGAATCAAACGTTAGGAAATTCTGAAAACTTTTATACTTTTTATGACGTTTTGTCATAAATGACAATGACGTTTATTTGACAAGTATATTTATGATTTTTAAAAAGATGATGTGTTTGTTAACTGATTTTAAGTTTACCTGAATTTACTTCAGCATCAAGCATAGGTAACCATGTATTATTAATTTATCAGAAATTGATGCTACACATTTATCTTTATTTACCAATAAAAAAGCCCTTCCTTTTATTTTGCGTTTTTTAAACAAGTTTCCTTTGCTAAAATACTAGAAACATTCCAGTTTATATATTATGTGGTTGTTATCAAATGCGTGTTGATAGATTTTTGATTTGTGGAATTCTGTGTATTTAGTGTATGTTCTATGTTCTTTTAAGGGCTTCGCTAATGGTCTGGAAGATTCACTTATACAAAATTTATTACATTCACAAGGGATCTTATAAATAACATTTTTTTTGTTTTTGTTTATATTGTATGGATTTGTTTTTGTTACTTGAGAGCTAATGCTGTTTTGTGCTTTAAATATAGCACGAATATTAAATTTATTACCTGATGAATTTTATTCGATAACCCAGGAATGTATGGTAAACATACATTTGTAATGGGTCTATTTTGATGTTGTCTTAAATTTGGTTTGTTCAAATTTTAGAAAAAAAAGGTTTATAAAATCAAGAGGATAATTATTTTAAACCAAAATATCTTACAAAAATTATTTTTCGTTTTCTTTGTTTTGATGAAAACAAATTATTTTAATTCTATCAAACAGACTTTTACGACTTCTTCTTTTTTGCCATTATTGGGTGATTAGAGTTAAAATTTAAGTATCTGTTTGTATGTGTTGGTTTTCTGTATAAATTTTAGTTTCAAAATTATTTACATCTTTTTTTATTAAAATATCAAGAAAAGGAAATTGTGAGTTTTGTTCTTTTTCTAAAGTAAAACAAATAGTGGGTTCATGTGTACGTATTAATGTGCGTTTTAAAATCATTTAGACAATGCTCGCCATGTTCATAAATAGACAAAATGTCATCTATACAGGGTGATTGGTAAGTAGAGGCGAAAAATGAAGACCCGAATTAACTTTTTAGTTCTGAATCGAAAACCAAGAATATATTTTTTGCAAATTTTTCTTCGTTTCCAAGATATTTCACTATAAAGACTTGCCAAAGAAAAAATTTAAATCACATTGTGGGCGTCGCTAATCTTAGTTAGTTCAAACTATTACGTCATATGAAATTAAGTTTGACCATTGTCAAAAACTAGACACTTGTCAATCTGTTAGTGGAAAAATCACAAAAAATGGAGTTCACTAACAAAGAATACGGTGATATTGTTTATGTGTATGGGTTTTGCGATGGAAACGCTTTAGCTGCTGTTGCGAGTATCAGCGAAGCTTTCCAAACAGAGGGCAACCTTCCAGGGAGTTTTTTCTGACACATTTCAAAGGCTTTGTGAATGTGGAACGACACCCACAATGTGATTAAAATTTTTTTTTGGCAAAACTTTATAGTGAATTATCTTGGAAACGAAAGAAAATTTGGAAAAAAGTATTCTTGGTTTTCGATTAAGAATTAAATAATTAATTCGGGTCTTCATCTTTCGCCTTTACTTACCAATCACCCTATATATCTCCATCAAACTAACGGTATAAATTGGATTCAAAATTTTCCATAAAAATATAACCTAATAATGGTGATAAAGGTGAACCCATGGCCATGCCAGAAGTTTGTTTAGAAAAATCAGTGTTATATTGGAAATATGTTTTTTTTACGCAAAAAGTTCAGGAATAAAGTTTTTGTTGTAAACTGACTTTTATAAACAAACTTCTGGCATGGCCATGGGTTCAACTTTATCACCAATATTAAGAAATATTTTCATGGAAAATTTTAAATCCAATTTTATACAAAATTATTATTATAAACCTTAAGTTTGGTTTAGATATATATGGATAACATTTTTGTTCTATTTACATATCAAAATGACGAACATAGTCTAAATTATTTTTTAACACACATTAATACACAAGAACCTACTATTCGTTTACCCTTAGAAAAAGAACAAAGCTTACAACTTCCTTTTCTTGATATTTTAATAAAAAAAGATTTAAAGAATTTGGAAACTAAAATTTATAAAAAACCAACACATAAGAACAGATGCTTAAATTTTAACTCTAATCACCCAATAATGTTAAAAAAGGAGTCTTAAAAGTCTGTTTGATAGAATTAACATAATTTGTTCTCATCAAAACAAAGAAAACGAAAAATAATTTTTATAAGATATTTTGGTTCAAAATGTTTTCTAAAATTTGAACAAATTTAAGACAAAGGCAAAATAGACCCATTACAAATCTATTTTTACCATACATTCCTGGGTTATCAAATAAAATTTAACGAAAAGGTAATACATTTAATATTCGTACTATATTTAAAACACAAAACACTATTAGATCTCAAGTAACAAAAACAAAACCATGCAGTATAAACAAAAACACAAAAATGTTATTTATAAGATCCCTTGTGAATGTAATAAATTTTATATAAGTGAAACTTCCAGAGCATAAGCCAAGCGCATGAAAGAACATAGAAAATACATTAAATACATAGTATTTTAGCAAAGGAAACTTGTTCAAAAAGACGTAACATAAAAGAAAGCGCATTTATGTATATTATTAAATAAAAATAAATATCTAGCATCAATTTCTGTTAATTAAACTAATACATGGTTACTTAGCTTGATGCTGAAGTTAATTTAGGTAAACTTAAAATCAATTATCACACACACACACACACACACATCACCTTTTTTTTAATTATAAATATCCAAGTCAAATAAACTAATATGTCATTTATGATAAAACGTCATAAAAAGTATAAAAGTTTTCAGAATTCCCTAACTTTTGATTCCAAAATTTGTTAAAATTAAGATTATACTTCTTTTTAATTTTTCATTCAAAACGGTGGCCGACTTGCCACCGAAACATTCTTAATTTTGTGATTTTTTTTTGGGAAGGTTTTTCTTCTTTTTTGTTGCAGGCGAACTGCAAGTTTATAGGGATCAATAGGGCTGAGCAGGCTCAGTTCATTGTACCCCGATCTGGACCGAAGTGGTCCCATTTTCCAAAAAGTTGTAAGGCGAGTATCCCAAAAAGCATACTGATACGAAATGGAGGTTCTTCAGTAAGAACAAGACGATGATATATTTTTATTTTGGACAATCCACGAAGGCTGAATGCCTAAGTACTCACGCACTGTATAATAGGTGTCTTAGGTTGGGAAAAGGTGGTTTCCTTAAGTTAAGCGTTTATGCAAACTTCAGGTACTGCTGTTATTATGTCATCAACAAAAAAATTGTGTGGACATCTTAAGTAAGTCGTCCATAACATATTAAGGAATTGGGAAGAGAGTAGCTCTCATTGTTATACCCAATATGTGTTTGTAGAATTTTTGGTTTGATTTGCAATATGTTTTTAAAGATTAATTTAAAGGTGCGTTCAGAACGGGCGCGCCGAACCGCGCCAAGCCGCGCTGAATATTTGCGAACGTTGCAGCAACGTTAACAAACATAATTTGGTCTTTGCGCGAAAAACGTCCAAACCGGCTGCTGCGCTCTGCAACAAACAGTTGTTCGTCAGTGTACCAACCCGAGCGATTAGTTGTTTGTTTTTTTATTTTGTGGTGAATATTCCTCGTTAAAGAGATAGTTTAATCAGAGACAAACAACGAGACGAGCAACTAAATGTAAATAAATTATCTGAGAGAGAGACAGTCTTATGCTTTCTTTGTCTGTCTTCAAGGAAAGCGAACGCAGATGGCGCCCGAGGCGGATCCTCGGCATTGCCCGCGAAATTCAAATTACTAATTCTATTCTTTTCCTTGTTTTATTAAAAGGAGCTGGGTAAAGATCAACCATTTTTACCCTTCCAAAACGAGAAAATTTTAAGTTTCGATTTAGGCCATTTTTTACATTTATATTAAGTTGAAGTATATTTCTATATTAAATTGATAACAAAATATATAGTATTGAGAAAAAATCCTTCAAACTTAGCACATTTATTTTTTATTCATTTTAAGTGCCCTCTTTTAATTCGAAAAATTTATTTAGACACTTGATGAGCCAAAATAAATTTCCGATAATAAGTATTTTTAAGTTTACTTGTTCAAGTATTAAATATACTTAATTAGTATTTATTATTGTGAGGTAAAAATTGCCTAAGCAAATTTTGCAAAATAAGATTTAAAAACACTTAAAATGATGAATTCAATAAACATGTCATTTGAAAGTTTTTCTTGATACTTGCTATTTTATTTTTTTATCTATTTATTGCAAATGTAAATACAGATACTTAAACTTAATATAAATAATTATAATAATAATACCTAAACCGCGACTTTCAATTTTCACGATTTTGATGGGAAAAAATGGTCAATCTTACCCACATCCTCAGAGGTTCAATGAAAAAACTAGTACTACATTTATTTGGTTTTTAATACATTTTTTTACAGACAATGAAATTAAATATAAGGAAAAAAATACAGGTAGTCATAATTCATCAAATTTACACATAAAGATAATCATTATATGTTGTAACTGATTAACTGAAACCAACAAATAATTTATATGAGTGCACCGATGCTGCTTTTGATTATTATTTCTGAGACAGCCAGTTTTTCATAAATGAAACAAAAAAAGTGGCATAAATTCAAATTATGACAAATAATAGTATTCTTTATTAACAGTTAAATTAATTTACAAATTAACATTACCGAAACATTAGAAAAAACAACAATAAAAATGTATATATTTACAATTAGGCCATTAGGATAAAGCATAAGGATACTGCTCATGAATCCAACTAATTGCTGTATAATAATTTATTTTAAATGTGTTTGCGATGTAGATGGAGTGTCTTCAATGGACATGGGAACAGCATCTTTTCGAAGCTTATAGCATATTAAATCCAAATATGCCTCTCTGGCAAAATGCCTACTACATATTTTTCTGTTTTTCAGAGATTAAGAATTCCAACATATGTTTTTGGTTAGGAGTTGTGTGGTTACTAATTATATTCCAGTGCTTTTTGTGGTGTGTAAAATGTGTGTAAAAAATTTTGCTGTAAAGAGACACGAAGTCTAAGCTAATAAGGAAGTAATTTTTAAAAATTTATTTTTTACGAAAAAATGTAACTCCGTTTTAAGACAGTTAAACAGACAACCTGTTTTCCTTGCTGTTCACTATGACACTCTCTCCCTAGACGCGTTTCGCCTGTCTTACAGGACTTGTCAATAGGGCTGTAACGAGTGTTTAGCGAACAACAGAGAAACCAAGTGTCTACTTAAAAGACAAACATCATTGCCTTGCAGTAAGATATAAAAATCTTACTTTCGATGCCGTACTGAAATCACATTCAGTAGAATCGATATCGGGTTTTACCGGAGTGGGTAATTCTCTGTTGTTCGCTAAACACTCGTTACAGCCCTATTGACAAGTCCTGTAAGGCAGGCGAAACGCGTCTAGGGAGAGAGTGTCATAGTGAACAGCAAAGAAAACAGGTTGTCTGCTTTTAACTGTCTTAAAACGGAGTTACATTTTTTCGTATACACCAAGACAGTAGGGAATTTTTATTCCTATTTTGTCAATCTATTTTTTATTTATATATAAAGTTAGCAAATTTAAAAGGGTCCGCGACATAGTATTCATTGTTTTTAAATAAGCATTGGTTAACATCTTTGTTAAAAAGGAAGCAAGTTTGCTGTTAGGAGCATTGATTTAGGATACAATTGGTCTTAAAGAGAATTGAGATTTATGAATTTTGGGTCTACCATATAATTTAGATGATCGTTTTAATAACACTAAAATCTTGGTCTTCCATTATGTTTATTTGGTAATTAATACGAAATGTTTTAGTTATTGATGATTGGTGACGAAATCGTAGTGTCTTTTACATATAAGTTTTTTTATTTTAAAATTAAAAAATTAATGAATTTCTGGCAAAGAGAAGTGGTAGAGGACTATAATTAAAAGGAGCAGTTCAAGATTTTTTTCTTGTACACTTGCGGCTTTTTAGCTCTTTGAAAAAATGTTCATAACATAAAAGATTCAAAAGAGGTAAGTTAATGTTACGTAACAAAATTTCAATATTTAATACCATACCACAAAAAATATTAATATAAAGAGTAAAAATATTTTTATTTCAAAAAAAAAAATCTTAAACCAAATATTTTTTGCAAAAATAATTATTATCATTCATAATTTTATATATATATATATATATATATATATATATATATATATATATATATATATATATATATATATATATATATATATATATATATATATATATATATATATTTTTTTTTTTTTTTTTGATTTGTATTTTAATTAACAAGGTATTGGCCCAGAATTCTGATCTAGTATTCTGGGGTATTGGTTTGATGTTAAATATTGCTATTGATTATTTGTTTGCTTTTACTTATATTTCCTGTTATAAGCTTATTAAGTTTCTTGAAAATAAATAAACCAGTAACAGAAAAGATGGGTATGATGTATGTATACAGGATGTTTTCTAACTGAATGTTAATATTTAAGGGACGATTTTGGGTCTATTTTAAGAAGAAAACTTTATATGAACATATGTCCTAAACGTCTTAACTTTTGAGATACAGGGTGGTAAAATTTTCAAAAATAAATCATTTAATATATTAATATCTGTAATACCACTTTAGATATCTTAATGAAATTCGGCGTACATATTCTAGGTATTAAGAGGCTTTTTTTGGTGTATTACAACTTTTTTATTTCCACCAGTGGCGTTCGTACGAAATTTGACCTGTCCATCTTGGCAGACATTAATAGTACGCCACTGTTTTTTCTTAAAATAAAATTATTTTTAAAATTTCATTATTTTAGGCAAAGTTAATCAATTTTTTTATTCGATGTACGGTTTTTGACATAAAAATAAAACCATTCCTCTGCATGATCATAACCATATCGGTAAACAATTTCACCATGCAGAGGAAGGGTTGATTACATTGCTCAAAAATAACTGGAAATTTCAAAAATAATATAAAAATATATATATATATATATATATATATATATATATATATATATATATATATATATATATATATATATATATATATATATATATATATATATATAGATATTAAAAAATAAAATGAAAGGTTTTGTCAAATTTAGGGTAAGTAACGAGTAAAAGCACAATGTACTAAGTCTAACTGACTAAATGTGTGTAAATAAATAAACTGCATTTCATTATAAGGTTATTGGGTTTTATTTTTAAATGTTAGTAGAAAAGTTAAATTAAGAAATAAAGGTTATTTAGTAATAACAAGACGATGATATTGTTTTTATCTTGGGCCACGAAGGCTAAATGCCTAAATACTAACGCACTGTGGGTGTCTTAAGGCGTGGAAGAGGTGGTTTATTAACATAGGACTTGATTATTTGGAGACTTGGGGATAGTTTCTAGGTTTAATCATAACCCGACGCTGCGCCGCGCCGGTTGGATTTATAGAGGAAGCTGCATTGTCAGAACTTCTTATTAATCTTTTATTTTGTACGTATTACGCATGCGGAATTGTTATGACTTATATAAATATTACTAAATTTAGTTAAAATTTATTAATGTATAGTATATTTTTCCACTAAACTGTATATACTAATTTAGGTACTCTAAACTTTCTCGACAGTCTGGTCGAGATTTCTAGCTCTATTATATTCAGTTATTGCACGGTCTCTTTCTTTATTGTACGGTCAGGTTAATAAAATCTTTATTGTAAATTACCTCAAATTCAGTCCCTTATCCTTGTTACTTGTGGTAAACTCCAATTTTAGTATCATGTTTCTTTAATTTTTATTGCAAGTTATTAAATTTAAAAATATTTGTAAATAAAATTAAAGGAGTAATGGAAAGGTAGATATGTACAAACCCCGATGGTTATACCATTGTAGTTTCTAAACTTTGGTTATAGTACATATGGCAACCAAAATAAAATTATGAAATATAAACAAAATTATAGGTGATAGGAGGATTTATTTTTGGCTAAACATACTTGCCCTTTGGCATGATGTTTAGCCAAATATGTTTCGTTGCTAATTTGTAAAAGTCTAGGTTTCAATTTAAACATGTAGTTACCAAAACTTATAAATTAAAAAAAAATAGATACAATTAAGGCCAGATCAAGTTAATTTCGAATAATATAAAATTTAAGTATTTTTGAGTTCTAAAATACGATTATAATATGTAATAGTAAATTAAAAATAAGCATAGTTTTTGCATATTAACAGCTACATTTATAGGCAATATATTTTTAAAAAACAACCAAAATATATTTTTTTAAATATTTATATTTTTAATATTATAGAAATATATTAATGGTTTTAGTTCACGTAACGACTTTTCGGGGTAGTTTATAGCCCTTATTAGATGCCTTTCTAGATTTAGCATTCTCTAGAGTTTCTCAGACCGCAAGTATTGTTTATTAAAAATTTGTCTGTAAAATGCGTATTTAGATTATCGGAAATGTAGCCTGACGCGTTAGGTATAACCTGTTTCTATCAAGGCCTCAAAAACTTTCTGAGAATATATTTCCCAGGTCCTAAGGTCCGCATTAATGCATATAAAAGAAAAAGAGGGTTAGAAAATACCCTAAAACGTCAATAACACTACTGATTGACAAGGTGAGTTCCATTTTGGTCTTCGGTGATTTAAAACACGGTTTTTACGCGCCTTCAGCGTTCGTTTCCCAACAAAGCTTTGTAGCTTCCAAAACGCGTGGTAACTTTTTATAGGCCAAAATAGAATTCTGCATCTTATCTACAAAATAATTAAATTAAAATTATTTTTATGTTTAGATCAGGAGTATCAAAACACACACTTGCAGGACAAGGGCTTAACTTTATTTGATAACTCGGCTTCCATGATTTATTTGCTTCTAAAACAATCATTAAGCTTTCCATTTCTTTTTACCTCTGATATCTTTGTTTGTTATAAATGGCTTCTTTATATCTTTCAGAATTACCTATGTTACAAGTATTTATATTTTGCTACAGTAACATATTATTTAAAACGTAAACGTCTCCTAACTATCTGGTTGACCCTTTAACTATAAATTGGAAAAGACCTTTTTTGCCATTTTTTATCCATTTTTTTTAACTCATCTCCCAAACACCCAGTTTGATTTTAAAGTTTATTAAGGTAATTTAATATGTTCTAAGTTGTACACTGTATAATTGTTTATTTCGAACGGTCCGTGTCAAAATTTAGCTTATACCTTTTTTATTCATTACTGTTTGCTATTTTTAATTAAGAGTGCAAAGTGATAAATTGCCAATCTGAGCGAGCAGTTTAACACGCGACGCGTAGCGGCTATCTTCAGGGCCGTTGCCAGAAAAATATAGAGGGGGTCAAAAAGTTTAAGTCAATTCACTAGTCTAGAATTAATTGCATTAACAACAAAATAAATATATCACAAATTTAATTTCTAAAATAATAATCATACTCATTTAAATTTCTAAGCAATATTCTAAAATTAAAGGATTTAGACAAAAATGTTTTATTTTAGGTAAATTTTAAAAACCCAGGAGGGGGGTCGACGGACACCCCCGACCCCCCTGCCGACGGCCCTGGCTATCTTGCGAGAGCGGCAATCTCACTTTGGACTCGAATTACACAGAAGATTTTTTCTACAACCGCATATTTTATAAAAACATTTGGTAAAAATTAAGGATTATTGGTAACCTCAAATTTGACAGTTTAAAAACACACACAACTGTCAAAAAAACAGTTAAAAACAGTTTTACATCTTTCTGTTATCTAGTAAAATCAGCAAATCTAATTTAAGATAACCATTTGATTATTTTTTTGCTCCAGAGTTATTTAATTGCTCTTGACGTATTTTTACTGTAACGAAAGATCTTTAATAATTGATTCCAAGATAATGTGTAAACTATTTTATTAAAGCGGATAAAAGATGATTAATAGATGGCATCAAATGAATAAATTATGACTGTTACCTTTTGTGTAATGTAATGTGTTTGTGCCAGTAAAGGTTATTCTTAAAAGTAACGCAATAATGATTAAATGACTTTTTTTCGCGACACCAAACATGACTGTGTCTTGGAGCATTAAACTGAACAAGATTGTTGAAGCCCAAATCAAGATAAGTGCAAGGTCCTGTGAAAGAGATATAAGGCTTAAGTAATTAAATATTAGAGTGGAGGATACTATCGTCAGCAAAACTAATAACAGGATTAATTGTGAAAGAGAGATCCTTAATGTGAAGAAGAAACATACTTGGTGTCCTGGGCCATCCCAACATTAATTTAGGTTGAAGCTGGAATGATGACGTTACGATATTATAAGTAACAAACAATAAACACAAAATTATAGTCACAATTTATTTAACACTACCATAGGGAGGTTTTTATTAATCCAAAAAACTTCCACAAAATTAAATCACACAAGGCAAAACAATTAAATTAAATTAAAACGGGAGTCCGGCTCTATCGAAAGTATAATATGTTGCCTACCCACACACTGATTTATTAGTGTATGTAGACAACACCGCGCAGAATCATAACGGATCGTTAATGACAGCTATGTTCATAGTGCACCGGACATTTTTGATCGAATAGGCCCTAGTATTGAGCTTCCATAATTTACAAACTTCCTTAACTTTCGCCTGTAAAATGACCTCTTAAAGTAATTTTGATTATGTTAAGCAGAATTAGTGAGAATAGTGGGATTTATAATATTTAAAAAAAACATGATATAGATATTACATTTTACTTTAGACGCCACACTATTTGAGTGACAGAAAATTACTATTATTATCTAAAATACTGCAAAAACTGGGAACTGAAGCTTTCGTAATATTAAATGCAAAATAAAATGCTGGGGTTGCTGTTTTATAGATATATATTTGTGAACTGCGAAGCGCCGGACGGAGATAGGGTGGCTGTTCCCTGCAACGTTTATATGCATGTAATCTAGTCCGGAAAATAAATAGCGGTAATAAATTGTAAGCTTCAGTGAAATCGTATCAGAATCAAGTTCGTTCGTTGTAACCTGCCCGTTTTAGCTACTTCAGTACACGCTACTATTTAGGTGAAAATCATAGCTTTGCTAAAAAAAATTCCAAAATTCCTAACATAACAATAAAAACAAAAGGTCAAAATATTTTTTGCCGCAGTTAGTAATACGGAGCAGTTATTATTTCATTCAAGCCTCCTATAAACAATTTTTATCGCTTATCAAACATAAACGGGTTGTTTTAAAAAACATGGAACAACGCCTAATGGGATACTTCTTGGTCGAAAATAAGTCAAAAATGTGGTAATTATTTACAAGTGGGTTCAACCCATTTTTGCCATAAAAAATAAAAAGATTGATGGATCATCATATATTTTTTTTTAATTCTTTTTTTTTAACAGCGGATTTATGGTGATTAGTGTGTAAAAACAGTTTTTTTAAATATGGAAAAAAAAAAGGGAAAAAACGATTTTTTTTCCAAAAAAAAAAACGATAAATTATGAAAGATTCAGTTTTTTTAATTGTATTTATGGCCGATTGCACAAACAATTTTAAGGAACCCTTAGCACAAGGTAATCCCTAAAATGGCCAACCAAGCAATGTGATTGGCTACATTGGAGATTTAAGGAATACTTAACGCTAAGGGTTCCCTAAAATTGTTGGTTCAACCGGCCATTAGTTACATTTATATACCGTTTAGGTGCTTTTGGTGAATATTTTTAGTATTATTTTGTATAGATTATAAAAATTTAAAAATTAAATTTCTAGTCATATTGCCAACCTGCGACAATATATTTTGACGAAGAAACTTTTAATAGTGAGAGTTCTGAGGGTGATAACGAAAATTTGAATAAGTTTTAGGTGTGTTTATGTGTTTTATTACGTTTTTAATCACTAAGACTTCTGTTTTTAAATTTTGGATTGTTTTTATGTAATGTTTTAATTATTTTACAGTGCTTGATAATATTTTTTTCACTTTTGTAAACATTTTGTTAATAAAGATTAAAATATAATTGGAACTAGAATTTTTCCATATTTTGGGTTTTTTAGATCCTTTGGAAAAAACGGAAAAACCCGTTTTTCCGTTTTTTCAATGTATATGCTACTTTCATGCGTTAAAATACTAATGGTAATGATTGATGATAGCGAAAATGTCAAAAAATTAATATTTTAATTCAAAAATCAACTTTTAAAGTTCAAAAAATCGTTATTTTTGCAAATAATCTTAAATAAAAACTAACTTTTTTAATAATTTTTTTAATTGTTTTTTTTATGATTTTTAAAAAAAAATATATTAAAATATTTTTTTTAACTTTTAAATGCAAAAAAGCTATCGAAATCTTAATTTTTTTCACGACATTTTTGATCATAAATGGGCCGTAAAAACAAGCAAAACCAAAAAAACATGTTAATTTTTCACGTCGATATGTCCAAAAATAGGGTTGACCCCACTTGTAAATAATTACACAAAATGTATATAAACGTAGATCCAAAACGACCTCGTTTTTACAATACAGTGTGTGAGAAAAAATTAGAATTGGATTTTCTTTTAATTTTAAATTGGATTTTTATACACGGAACATTGATCAAAATACACCTGCTAACGCAAAACTTTCATAATATTATGGGCCATTATTGAGGCTTCGGGCAATTTAATTCATTTTTTATCATAGATTTTTGATATTAATACATATAATTGACAATTTGATACATGGTATTCTCTTCATAGTTCTACATAAAAATGAACCTATGGATTAACTTGATAAACTTAATGGTTAGTTTTAGTGTTTATCCCTTGTCGAATACATGTCTTTGTTTCATTGACAATTAAAATTTTTTTCTAAAATTTAGAACTATTGGTTATTTTAAATATTACCCTTTTTGTACCGCAAGTGTTTAAAAAATATTGAAAAATATTCCTTGCTTTACTTGCCAGACAAAAAAATCTAAAAAAACCTTTTAACTTTTTTAAGAAACTATCATTATTTTGGTGACATTTCGGTTACCGTTTTCAAGATATAAAATAAATTTAACGTAAAAATAAACGTAATTATTTAAATTATGCCTTAAAAATATAATAATTATTTAGTATAATTTATCTGCTTTATAATCAATGATCGAAAAACAATTCTTTGCTTTAAGTAATTTAAAATACTGTGAATTTCTAATCCTATTTATAAAATTTTGCACATTATATAAAAAATATAAATGCCACATTTTGAACATGTGGAAAATCAAGACAAAGTAAAAAAGTGGTAGTTAAATTTTAATAAAGCAGGATTTTCATTAAAAAACCTAAAATTATGCCAATGCTATTTACATATCTAAGAAACCAGTAAAGGTCTGCTTTTTGACACCATTTGGTTGTCAGAGTACCAAAAAACACACCAAAATTAATTTTAAAATATGGTGTTAAAAATTGTAAATAATGCTAGGTGATTTTTAAACAATAAACCAACATTAAAGGATAAAGTGTTAAAAACAAAATAAAGATTAAAACCTAAATTTATCCTTTTCATGACATTAAGTGGGTGTTTTTAAACGTCAAGATAAGATTTTCTCACAAAAATAAAACTTTACTAAAGGCAACACCGTTGTTTGATATGTAATAAAAAGAAAACCAATATAACCTTGCTAGTTCATAGTTCTAATAAGGCATTAGTGGTTTAGGTTAATTACTTTATGGCGTAATAATGTTTCAACACAACACAAAATTTAAAAGTTGACAAAGTTAAGGGTATTTATTAAGTACATGTCCAGTATGACCAGATTAGTTGGGCTCATTAACTTATTTTTAAGAAAGAAAATTGTAACATGCTTATATAAACGAACACTGTTGTCAAAGCCATAGCAATGTCAACAGTAAATCGAAATTATTTTTGTTGGGAATAGACCAAATTCGTTGTAATAATAATATTTTTTGCTGTATATTAAAAAAATATATATTACGTAAATATTTTCTTGGAAAAAATAAAAATTGATTAAAAAATATATTTACAGTTTTTAATTCAAAATATATTTTTTATTTTATGACATCCACACATAACAAGAAATGCTTGTGGAAATATACGACACAAATTAATATTTATTTAATATTGAGAGATCCGACTGATTCTTTATTTAATTCTAGTTTTCTATAGTTAAATAACTTTTATTGTTGTTTAGTGCGTTGCATATCGTGTTCTGTTCTGATTTCTCTGTAGTAGCTAATAACACATTAAACTATGTAGTCTGCTAACGTTTTTTAGGTGCGTTTAATAAAATGTCTAGTAAATATTGGTCAATATTATAATTTCTTCTTATTTACATCCACTGGACTAGTCTTTAACAAAGTGTTCTTTCTTTTATAACTTTTTTTGTTAAATTTGTAAGCCT
The DNA here is from genome assembly GCA_019359885.1 of Listronotus oregonensis. Lineage (NCBI taxonomy): Eukaryota > Metazoa > Arthropoda > Insecta > Coleoptera > Curculionidae > Listronotus > Listronotus oregonensis. The sequence continues at coordinate 33,957 of JAHBCN010009583.1, forward strand.
CATGCTTAATTTTAAACAGACAAACACACAAAAATTGTTTTGTTTTATTATAACATTGATTTTTGATCGGTTCAAAGTAACAAATAAAGACAATCCCGAAGGCGTTTTATTTGAAGTCCCACCCAATTATGGTTGGATTTAATCCTATTACAGATAGGATAAAATTTATATAAATATTCGGTCTATACTTTTTTGATAATCAAGAACTGTATATATTAGGTTTTAATTATAGGGTAACTTGTTATTGTTTAAAATTTATTTTTAACCATATATTACTTCGGAGGCACTTAGAGGCTTTTGTGTCTTACTTTCTTAGTTTTTAAATAATCATCAAAAAATCAATATTTTTTAGTTACTTTTTTAAATCGTTTTTAAGAACCGTTTTAGAATTTACTATTACTAAACTATAAAATTTAGACCCAGCAAATGTAATGTTGGTGAAATCGCCAGAGAAGGGCTTTTGAGTTTTTCAATCAGATATCGGGTGTTCCTTTTAAAATTCAATGTATAA
>JAHBCN010009584.1:0-34589 GCA_019359885.1 Listronotus oregonensis
ACGGCTCAAAACCCCCGGAAAAAATCGTCTGGTTTTTTTAAATTTTTAAAACAAAAAACTACAACATATAAAAATATTGCTCAAATTTTTTTTTTTTTTTTTAATTAAGGGGCTGATTTAACCTCGCTCCACCACCCGGGGTCCCCCATTTCGTTTGGGGAAAAATATATGAAAAGCCAGTTGGGGTCAAATACCGAAAAATTGCTGCCAACTCTCAGGATTTTTTGTAAACCGTCTGAACTCAGCGGAGTAAAAAACACGAATGAACGTTTTATTACCTATTATTGTATTATGCAAAAACCCCCCGACCACTGCTTTTTGGGCCCGTGCCGCCCCAACGCCGCTTTTTTTCCAAAAAAAGCAAACGCAAAATAGGTTTTGTTTTAAATTTCAAACTAAATATGATTTCCGAGTTCTCGAGTTTTCCAAAACTTGATTTAAAAGGGAACAAACCCGATTTCCCGGGAATTCTCGAGCCGAGAATTCCCGGGAATGAACCCTAAAGACATACATATTAGTAAGCTTTTCGAGTTTAAAAATATAAATTTTCTGTACATTTTTGAACCCTTCGGATTGAAAATATTAGCTTTTTAAACATTGGGAGACTTTTAATTTTACGTTACTCAAAATCTTATTTTTACTAGTTAATAGGTAATAAAACAATTATTTTGAATATTAAGATATAAAAAATATTATTCATAATAAGCATAAAAACAAATATTATGTAACGCTTGATTTTTATACGCAGAGAAACAGGTCAAAGCGTATTTATTGTTTGCACACAAAGATGACATCTGCAAGCAAACGAAAGCCACTTCTTACAACACACAGATCTATATCGTATGTAACTTTATTCTATCGCTTCCGAATATATCTTCCATTTTGCAGCCTGTCCTTCATTTTACGCAGTCTTGTAAAAAAAACACGTTTTTGAACCCAAAAAGCTTATTTAATATATATATATATATATATATATATATATATATATATATATATATATATATATATATATATATATATATAATATATATATATATATATATTTTAAAATATTGAGGGTAAAAAATTACCTATATTAAGAGTTAGGCAACCTGGGTAAGAAGTTTTTTTTTTTTTACAATACGGGGGGTCTTTGATTATATTTACGTGGCTTCTGAGGCTTATCCTAAAAAAATGGAAAAAAGGCACTTAACTTTTAAAGGGAAACACCCTGTATATTATGCGCTAAACAAAAGGTCGTTTTTTCTGATTTCAAATATATATACATTGATGATATTTGAATAAAAACATTTTTGAGATAATTTAGGTTAAATTATTAATAAATTACAAAAAGTTTCTATATTAGTATCAAGAAAACCATGGAAACAATAAAATTGTTATGTTGCTGAATTTGGTGAGAGTTTTTCTGGACCAATAATGTTTTTTTTTGGGGGATTTTGATTTTTTTTTCCTGCTTAAGTGAAGGAAGACTTGTCGATGAATAGAATTTTATTTAAAAACTTTGGATCCTGCTGCATAAGCCTAGCTATTTCCAATGCAAAAACTTAGGTCGGTCCTGCATGTTTTGTTCAGGAAGATTCTGAACGGACATAAATTTGTAAAATTTTAAGATTAAATAAATTTTATAATCTGTTTTATTAAGTTCAGATGCCGCAATCGAGATTGATATTTCAGGATTTTTTAAAATTATTAAAGGTAGTTAGTGCTAGTCCAATAAAAAAGTATAATAATTATCCTGAAAAAACGAGAATATTCAAAACTTTGTTTTCATTTCGTGCTGCAGTCCTTTTTATTTTAAAGCTATTTCGTTCAATAAACTTCCTTATATGTGGGGTGTTCAAAAAGAGCGCCGAATTTATTTTTTTTAAAAAAAAACATTTTTTTTTTTCGAATTAAGCAAACATTTATATTTTACCTTGAAGAGAAATAGTTGCGTTAAACATGAAATACCACATCCGGCAAATGGCCACCACGAGACCTCCTGGCAAACGGTCATTCTCTTATAAAATTCTGGATAATGTTTTCGCATACCTGTGGTTAGTTGGGTTATTGTGGTTAGAAATAAGGCCATTCTTCCTTTAGGGTCTAATTGTTTGTGGCTTTTCACCAAAACCTTTCTTGGGTAACCCCAAAGAAAGTAGTCCATCCGCGGGATCGCATGATCTTGGTGGCCAATTTTGATCGCCAAAAACCCGGAAAGGACACGGTCCCGAAACTTGGTCCCAGAAACCTATTGTTTCATGACTGTGTGGAATCGCACCGTCTTGTTGAAAAATAAATCACCCCCCATCAATTGATCCAATTCAGGCCACAAAACTCGGTTAACATTTCGCGATACCGCACACCATTAACAGTTAGCGATTTCCAGCTGCATTTTTTTGAAGAAAAACGGACCAATCACCCGCCAGCCTATAATGCGCCCAAACGGGTTAATTTTGCGGTGGATGCTTCTTTTCCAAATCACACGAGGATTTTCACCCCCAAACAGAGTTCTGTTTTTTCACATACCCGTTTAGCTGAAAATGTGCCCCATCGGAAAAAAAATTTTTTTTTCGAAAAATCCCAAATTTGTTGGTGCTCCAACACCCATAACGAATCCACGGGCTGCGCGGTCCCTTGGCTTAAGTTCCTCGTCGTTAATCTTGTAAAGCATGCAGATGCAGATCTTTTTTAAAATTCGTTGCAGGGTGGGCCTGGTAATGTTCAATTCTTGACCACGATGCCGAATGGAAGGCCTGCCCACTTTCCCTCACTGCGGTTGTTTTCGGGGTCGACAAGGACGGCGACGAACAGAGTCTTCTTATCCATCAATGTAAATTTCGCCAAATTTTTTAATTAAGGGCGAACTGTCGACTCATTTGGTGCATTGTTCGACCAAAAAAATACACGTTCTGCGAACTGTTTCCGCGAAACTTTCCCCATTTTGTAATGAGTTTTCACAATAATTAAACGTTGTTCGTTTGAATAGTGCTCCATAACTTTTAATCGCGTGGTATGTACATTACAACTGTCAAAAAATAAACATTGAATTACTCGCACAAACAAAAGGCGGCAAATTCAAACCGGCGCTCTTGTTGAGGCACCCTTTACATCAATGTATATATATTTGAAGTCAGAAATAAAAGATCCTTTAAGCGCATAATATACAGAGGTTTCATTTAAAAAAGTTGAAGTTGCCTAAATTTCTCCATTTTTTTTGCGATATTTTTACTGATAATTTAAAAGATAATATGAAAAAAAACCCCCAATTCTTATATAAAACATTTTTTTCTTTAAAATAAAGGCTCCAGAAGCCACGTAAATAATATCCACAATTTTATTGTTTGGTGTAGGTGTATTGGAACACAAATAAAAACAATAAATAAAATATTTTTAATTTCTTTTTTGGACCAGCTAAAAACTTGTAGAAATGTCGAATAAATCTAAAATATTATTTTTTGAAGACTTTGACGTTGGCCCCATATTTTGATCTATTATAGTTTGTAAGAAAAATCTACCTGTTTGAGAATTCATGCCAAAAATAGTATGTATAATGATTTCAGAGTGTACTGATATTAAAAGTCATACTAGTTTTTGCAATAACCATGGGAGTCATTACACCATATTTATTCGGCTAGACCCTTAATATTTTAATACCCTTATTTATTGGATCGCGTTTGAAAGCATCTCCTTTTCTTTAATAGATTTTAATAAAAAAGGATTTTACATTTATTTTTAGTGTATAAATATAATCAATTTATTTTATATGAGGAATTTGCGATTTATATGCTAAAACACAAATAAACTATGCTTAAAGGTCATAAACAATGATGTAGGGTGAAAGACACATGTTAATTTGACACGCATTGTCTTAGTTTATGTAAAAAACCCGACTCGTTACAAGTGGTAAGTATCTCCTGCTAAAGATATTGACCAGTTAAAAAGCTACGTGTTTTTTAAATAAAGTAAGACAGTCTAGCGTTTTTCATACCACTAAATTCATTGCATTCCCACCAGTCATGTAAGAAAGTTTTATAATCTAAAATCTTTTAGTCAGAAAGATTATTTCTTTCTGACTAACACTAAACTCACTTTGTCAGAATATTAATTTTTTGTGTTTTGGAAATTAAGGTATTTTTTCTATATTTTTTAACGCAAATTGTAATATGGATTAATTAATTCTGTTGTTACCAAAAAAATGGATATGCAATCTTTTTTGTTAAAATGTATCAAATAAATGAGATGCTTTCCGAAACGCACCAATAAATCAGGTGTCGCATTAAGAAAATGTTAATTTTATGTCATATCTCTTTTGTTTTAGCTCGAAATATTATATTAAGTACCCTTAGGTTTCCACAGAAAAATGACAAGGCAGCTATTTCACAGTTTTCTTAAATACAAAAAAGCGGCAACTATGGCCTTGTTTGATTTTCGTTGGATGATACAGTATCGTTGGTGTTTTAAGTGTAATAGGAGGTAGTTTATAAACACGGGAAGAGCATTTGGAGGCTTGAAGGGAGGAAAATACCTCTGTATGCAGCGGATTGCACAGTCTAGATACTCTAGCAATGAAGGAATAAGCAACGTGGATTGTTCGTCAAATGGACTGTAAAAAGATGCAAAAAAGTGGCATTTTAATTTGTTTTTAAGGCTGCTAAAGGCGGATTTATACCTTCCAAAAAGCTACAGGTTTCCTACAGCTCATCAATAGGCAACGGGACCTTTTTTGTATAAGTAGGGTCATTAGTAGGATGAATGGCTCTTCCCTGGATAGAATAAAGAATAATGAAGAAGCCATTTTCAGTTATGAGAACAGAGTTGGAAGCACGGTGTCATTTATAGTAAAAAGCGTTTGGCTTAGACTTGTCATTTGCGACAGCAAACGTGATGTCGTCTATTTAATATAAAACAACATTCTCCGAATAAAAAACGCTTCTTCTTATCATCTACAGGTTATTATTAAGTTTGTGACAGAACCAATCTACGTACCATTTACTTTAATTTGTCCATCATCCAAATAAGCTAAATCAACCAACCAAATACAATAAAAATATTAATAAAAACGAAAAAAAAATACACCTTAAGTTGAAAATAAATTGTTAATTTCTTTTTAAATAAGTGAATATATTTATTTATAGAATGTATATTTTATGGTGCGTGTTACTCACAAATAAAACACGGAAAAAATTGGAATATTATTATCTAGAAAAAGGTAAATTTTAGGAGAGAAACTTTATTTTCAACTTAAAAACGAAAAAACCACACCAACTCCAAGTAAGAAAGTATAAAGTCAATAAGAAATATAGTTTAAAAATAAACTTTTGAAATTTATTATTTGTAATTTAAGTTAATTAAAAAAGTTTTTCTAAAGTAGCTAAAAAAATATTTTTATTACAATTTTATTATTTCGTAGTAAATGATGATCCTTTTTTAATTTTTTTAGTAGTTTCTGACAAAACAATAAAAAAAATTATGGGAAATTTAGTTAGGTATTCATGAAACCTAATTTTTGGGAAAAGGCTTAAAAAACATGGCAATTTGGAATTGAAATACAGAGTGAGGATATTTCTAAATTATAATAGACTATTATGTCTTTGTATGTATTAATACTATGAATATACAGCGGGAGCAAAAGGAATGCAGCACTCCAAATATTTTTATACCTATGTACATTTTCAAAAAACGTTGAATTTCGTCAGTTTTATTTTTTATTTTAACAAATTTTTAGAACTTTGACGGCCGAGTGATGATCGCGTTGTTAAATTTAGCAATGGACTTAGCAATTGTTAAAAGTTAATAACGGTTTCGAATGTTAAACAAAACGTCATTGTCAAAGTTATTCAATGATTTTAGTAGGCAACCTGTCAAAATCTGACATTTTGTTAAACATTCTAAACCGTTGTTGACTATTAACAATTCCTAAGTCTATTGCTAAATTTCTTGAGTTTACTAATTGCTGACTTTGCTCATGTCAAATCTATTTTTTTAGCTGAAATTCCCCAAATTTTAATTATTTTATGTTGAATAATATTTAATTTTATGTTCAAGTATAAAAAATATTAGTTTTAATTTTTACAAAAATTTCATAATTGAGTTTCTAATATAAATAATAACTTGTCTTTCAACATTTTTTACATAAAAATAATAAAGATCAAATAAAATATTTTGAAATAAAAAAATTTTGAACGTTTAGAAAAAATACGATATGAAAAAGAGTGATCCATTTTCAGTTAAGGATACCCGTTTTAAAAAATTACTTCGTTTAAACAAGGACATGGCTCAATATGTATTAATTAAAATACTTCAATACTTAAAGGGGAGAATAACCCTGTTGCTATTACAGGAATTTAAAAAAATTGGGGCTATTTAAGCTACAGGCAGCTGTCAAAGAGTAGATAATCAATCGAAATTTTGATTTGTCCATGTCACAGCAAAGAATGTCTGTGACGATAGAGGAAGTGGGTTACTCTTGCAAAAATTTTTTAATGGGTGAGATTTACTACAACCGCCAAAGGAAAAAAATCAGATTAAAAAGACAGGGAGAGACTAGCTCTCCCCATTATGAAGTTTAGAGCCTCCCTTTAAACTTACACGTTCAAAAACAAAAGTATCTTTTATATTTGATAAAAACGCGGATACAATTATCATTTAAAATTTGTTACCCTACTTTTAACGGCCTCTGTAATATAACTCTACCTTTATAGCTTGGAACTTTTCATTAAAATCCATAATGCAAATTTTAGTACTCGAAAATATATATTATAACATAAAAACGATAATAAATGTGCAAATCTATAATTTCAAATAAAATAATTTTATAGCACTGAAATCAAATTTATATAACATTTTTAAAAGTATCTCATAAAAAAGTTGGTGTAGTATTTTCGTTACGGCCTTTAACGAAAATAAAATGGTGATGGCTTCAAGCGTAATGCTACTATAAAAAGGACCATTCTCTACAGTAGATTCAGTTCTACAATTAGAAGTATCTGTTGAAACACTATTAAGTTTTTATCTTTTTCAGTTGCACTGATAGTATATTAAAACGTTATTAATATACATCAAATACATTTTTTTTAATATTTATGATCCAAAAAATGTTGCTTATGTCGCTTTTACAATACACTGAGAACATTGTCACGTTTATTTAAAATCAAAATTAATTATCTTTTTACTAAAAATGAAGCAATCAATTAAAAAATGTTAGTTTTATATCGTACTATTTCGTTTTAATTAAAATTGTACTTTTTAGAATAATCACCGAAAACTTTTTCTAAACAAGATTCATGTGACAACGCTTTTTTTTTAATGGTGCAAACAACTCATTAAAATAAACAACTCTTTCAAATAACCTTTTTTAAAAAACCCTAAAATAACTAAGCTACATAAACCTATTTGAAAATGTGTCTAGTGCGGGCCTGGTTAGAAAAAGAGTTTATTTCTTATTTACGTTTATTTTTTGCCTTGTTAATCAAGCATTAAAAATTAGTCGCTTTGCTTTTACCAGACGAGATGAGAGTTTATTTTAATTATTGTTAAATCGCGAAAATGGCACAATACGAAAACGATGAATTCGTGGATATATTGCTGATTTTTTATAGTTTCTCAATCTACGGCCGCTGCTTCGAAAATGTACGCGTGACGGTTTCGTTGCGGGCTCATCCAACAACAAGTGCTCGAGTGAATACAAGCGAGGTCGGTTTAAGTCAAAAAAAGTGTGGAAAACATTGCGGTAAAATCAGTTGTATCCAGTTTTCGTTCAAGGTGTCCAAGCCCTACAGCCAGAAGACTTCCATCGTCGAGTTTAGTTTTGTGTTGTGTTGTTGTGTGTGTTTTGTGTGTAGTTTTGTGTTCACCCGAAATGAAATTAAAAGTTTCCGACAAGACCGTTTTTGTCACACTAAATGAATGTAAGTTTGATATTTTTGAGTATTTTGAAAAAAGTTATTTGAAAAAGTTGTTTATTTTAATGAATTTTATACACACTTAAAAATAAAGCGTTAACTTAAATCACCCTATATATATATATATATATATATATATATATATATATATATATATATATATATATATATATATATATATATATATATATATATATATATATATATATATATTTATATTACAAAATATAGTCTTTTAAATTTTATATTATTAATATAGACATATTTCTATACGGGGACAGCCGAAATGCCGTAAGAAACTTTAAGCGGATCCCAATGAGAAAATTTAATTTTTTGTTACAAAATAAGCGAAGCGATGAAATAATTTTAAATCAAGATTTCAAAAAAAATGTATCTTTTTGGCGGTCACTGTAAAAACTTTTATCTAAATGTTAGAACACTTTTGCCCTAAATTTCACTAAAATTCTTGAATGCGTAAAATGAATTATTTTTTGTTTCCGATAAGAAAAAATATACCGTAAATATTATGGCCAACCCTGTCATTATTTTTACATGATGAATCTACTTCTCCAAAATTGGCTTCGGAAGTAAACATTTATCCATGTACACTAAATTTGATCGTTTTATTTCTGTAGAAATGCCAAAAACAAGGAACATTTTTGCGAGAGAGAAGAGAGAGAGGAGTGGGCTCTAAGGTTGCTGGATATAATAAGACGGGTTTTACTGCGCGTAAACCATCTTTTCTATAACTTGTAATAAATTTAGTGTCTTGTAAAATTTGATGTTGTTACCGGTTTATGTCCCCTTTTTCTTTGAGGTTACAGAAAAATATGAGAGGAAAAATAAAATTAAACTGATAAAATTATGAAAAAGACGTGTAAGGAAAGATACATACAATGTAAAAATCTATGCTATATGAAAAACTTTTCTATTTTAAATGTCTTACAAAACTAAGTTTAAATTTTAAATAAATTTTAGGATTGATACCTAGTTTGTAGGTGCAAATTAAAAAAAAAAACCGGTTATTGTGTCGAATATTGCGGCAACTCCGATTTTAACCAATTTTGTATATGGGGGTTTTCTGTAGCGCTTATTACAAATCTAAAACGTTTTATTTTTAAGATATCCATGATCAACCCTAAAAATTAAACTAATATCATTGTCACCCTTTTTTCTGCACAAAATTCTTGATTTTTACGGTAAATAGGCACAAAATTATAATTATAAACGTTTTTTTAACTTGTTTTATATATCTATTTTGCGCTTTTTTTTATTAAATATGCAGAGCTTCACTTTCAAATGTCGCAACCATCAATATACTAGGGATTTTTTTAATAAACATGGCTGCGGCGTTTGAATGTAAAAATTCGCAAATAATTATAAAAATAGTTTTAGTGTTAAAATCAAGAATTTGTATAAAAAGAAGGGAGGATATAGTGAAAATGAGCTAAGTATGATTTTCAAATTTGATGACAGATATCTCAAAAACGAAAAGTTTTCGACTAAAAAAATTTCAGCGACTCAAAAAAACCCATATATTAAATTACCAAAAATTCAAATAACAAGAGATCCATCTAGATCAATAATTATACCAGCCACTTCCTGGTTGTGCAAATTAATTAAATAATAATTATAATAATAAGGTCTGTGTATATATATCATATATATATATATATATATATATATATATATATATATATATATATATATATATATATATAATATATATATATATATATATATATATATATATATATATATATATATATATATATATATATACAGTATGTCCACGGAAAAGGTGTTAAGAGGAAAAACTTTTTTTATTTTTGACTTCATCGAAAAAAGCTACTCTTCATAAAAAATTTTGCTACTTCTTAGAGCGAGATTGGGATAGAAACATTTAACATATTTTATACGCGGTGTTCAAAAAATTGAAAAAACTTAAGATGATACAAGAGTAAAGTGCATTTATTTGGGAAGATATGGAAATAAGTTACTAGGAAAAGTTGTTCAAAAGTAGAAGAATTAATTTGTGATGAAAATTATTTTATTATCAAATAACTAATTCCAAATTAACAACTCATTTTTGTACTAGTAGGCGTTGATAGTGACAAGCTTTATTCGCTTTTATAATTCATTAGCTTTAAATGCTTACTTTACAGCAAAAAAATTGATAAAATTGATAATAAAAATTTAAATTGATATTAAAATAAATTTAATTACAAATAAATAAAAGTAAGCCGATTTTTTTGAAAATTGGTATTAGAGACTACCTTTTAATTTTAAACTTTTCCTAGTAACTTATTTCCATATCTTCTCAAATAAATACACTTTACTCATGTAGCATTTTAAGTTTTTTCAATTTTCTGAACACCGCGTATAAAATATGTTAAATGTTTCTATCCCAATCTTACTCTAAGCAGTAGCAAAATTTTTTTATCAAGAGTAGCTTTTTTCGATAAAATTAAAAATAAAAAGTTTGTCCTCTTCAACACCTTTTCCGTGGAAAAATATATATATATATATATATATATATATATATATATATATATATATATATATATATATATATATATATAATATATATATATATATATATATATATAATATATATATATATATATTTTATATATATATATATATATATATATATATATATATATATATATATATATATATATATATATATAATATATATATATATATATATATATATATGGAAAACCCCGTTCTGGCGTCCAAAAACAGATTTTGTGCGTGTTTCAAAATAAAAAGTCGCTTTGCTTACCAGAACTAACCATGATCGACTAGAACTTAGGGCTTTTGGTTTGTCTTAATTATTTGTAGAAGTTATAAACAAAATTTTAACAACGTATTGGAAAAAACCCGGGGAATATTTAATTACACTTTTAAAAAAAATTATAACTTCTATCATATCAAAAACTATAAAAAAATTTTGTTAATAACTACCTAGTCGGTCATGGTTAGTTCTGGTAAGCAAAGCGGCTTTTTATTTTAAAACACGCGTTCTGGTCTACCTTCAACGGCCGAAAAGCAATATTTTGGACATTGCTGTCGACCAGAACGGGGTTTGGCCACTTTTTCCGTCCATTGGCCGTTTCGGGAGTTGCGCCCAACCTTTTAATTAAAAAAGGGCCATTCTGAAACTGTCAATTTTTTCATTTTTCCCCGTATATCTTAAGCAAGCGAAAATTTTCATATTTTAATTTTACCATGTTGAGTTTGGCTCAAAAAGAGCGCATGACGCTTATATAACTTTTTTTAATAGCACCAACAATTACGGAGATACCTTATAAGAGTGTAAAGAATGGGACGCCCTGTACATTATTAGTGTAAATAATTATATGGTTTATTTTTAAAGTAAAATTTTGATACTTGTCATCTCGCAAACGACACCAAAGAAAAATTTAAAATTGGGCAGTTTTGTATAACTTGATATGCGTTTTAAAAAGAAACCCAAAACCCAAACCCAAAAAAATTTGGGTTTCTAATTTTTTTAAAATCATTCATAATGTCATATCTCGAATTTGAGACATACTGTATAAACATTTCTTAAAAAACAAGAATTAGACTAAAATTCAGGGGTCCGAACATTTTTTTCAAAAACTAACATATGTATTTTCTCTGAGAATGACATTAGATTGGTGTTTGAAACGTTGTAGTTACTAATTTAGGACAAAAAAGCTTTTATTAAACAGCTAAGTCAGGCCCAACAACTATATGTTTTTTTTAATGTAAAGTTTGTTCAAATTTACGTCACTGACTAATTATGTTGTTTATTTTGTTGTTCTTTTAGATATATACACAGTCGGTTTTTGCCATTTAAGTATTTTAATATTATTTACTTATTGAAAATGGTGTAAAACCCAGAATTTTATTTTTGTAAATATAATTTACAGTGATCGGCATAAAATTGGGAACAAAACAAAAAGTTATTATTATATTTTTAATACATCTAAAAAAGGGTTATTATTTATCAGGAGACTTTCATATTTATTTTTCAAAATCCATTTTAAAACAATTTAAATTATGGACACTCTTTAAACTTTAGCAGACCTTTTTAACAACACAGGGTAATATATCCAACAACCTTATTATATAATCTCTTACCTTTCTGGCCTTAGATTGGTATTCCTGCGCAGACTTGAGCTGGTGCTGCCCCTCCGTCACGTGGTTCTTCGTCGTCTCCACGTGATATTCGATCCGATCCACCAATTCACCCTGTTCAAGGGATCAAGACGGGGGACCAGAGGGAAGGAGAAGGATCAGAGGAAGGCGGGGGACACAATACAACCACCACCGCAGAAAATATACACACAGCGACAGTCAGTATGTACAACACCGAGTTACATGTCAGTGACAAAAGGCACACACAGTATAGTTAGTTACAGTTAATAGTAGTAATGGGTGCAGAGTAAGCCCAGAGATCATATCGAACCAAATTATATATAGAGAGAGAAAAAAAACGGGAACAGAAGACAGAAGGAACAAAAGGTCGGACGAGAGGAAGCGAAAACAAAAAATAAAAATTAAAAAGCGAAAATACACAAGTGTTGATCTTAATTTCTAAGGTCAGACTCACCCGTCGGGCGCGACTCTGATATTTTAGAGCCTTTTTGGTGTCTTGCGTAGCCGTTTGGACGTAGTCCACGGCGTGCTCTACGTGGAATTCAATGCGATCTATCATTTCGCCCTGTTAGATGAAGAAAGAAAGAGAGATAGAGGGGTTAGTTACTAAGTGACTACCGTTGAGCCATTTTAATTTAAGAGTGACGTATAGGCAAAACCAAATAAACAAAATACAAAAAAATGTCAGAATCGGAAGACATAAGTTAAAAATAACTAAATACATGCTCGTTTAGTTAGATTGAAAGTAGTCTAGCAGAACTTAACAATTATTTTTAATACAATTGATGAAATTTATTAATCATTTGTGATGATACCTTTGATGTCTATTAAATTCATTTATAACCTTATTTTTAAAGTCACTCTCAAATTAAAATGGTCATGTTCCAGGTATTAATTTATTATTTTGTTAAAAGACGTATTTTGTTAATCAAAAACATGCTTAAGAAAAAGAAAGATTAAGATTATGGTTAGAACTCCTAACATATCATTGGAAACTTAACCAAGTATGAGTCAGTCATACAACGACAGAAAGAACAACGAACACGTTTATAAAATACAAAATCAGAATGGACAATATCAAACATATACTATAACTTTATCATTTTTTAAGTGTCACATAATAAAACAATAACACGTTAGAAATGGACTAGATCTTATATTGCTTCGTTTAGTGAATAGAGTATATAAAAGGCATTTTATGAAATCTGATTATAGACCAAAAAAGCATTAGAAATAATTAGATACAATGTTTTTAAGAAATTTGGAAAAAAATTACATTTTTAAATATTTTTGAAGTTTTGTATCTGCAAAACAAGGCAATTTCAGATATAATTAGGTTTACTTAAACCAACAACTCTGCCATAAAATTTTGTTAACCTATTTACTAACACTCTGTATCTATTTCTTTTTTCTCGCTGGTGGTGGCTCTGAGATTTTTAAAATGTTTATCTAAAAAGTGAGACCTGGGATCTACACCACATGCAATTAGTCTCAATCCTTTGTTTGCAATTTTTTCTTTTGTAAATTAAATCAAATTTTATCGTAAAATTCTAAATTTTGCAAAAATACCTGCATTTTTATTAAAATTATAGGTATCTGAAATATTTGCATAAAAAATTTTTAATTAAAATTTTTTTAACTGGCGATGGTTTTTAGAAAAGCATAGAATTTGCGAAATTTGCGATTTGACGATAAAATTTTATCAAATTCATGAACAAATAGAAGATTTCCTTGTGAAACTTATGAAATAATAAAAATTGTCTTTACCAACCAATAACATCTGGTATATAGAGGGTGTCCGGAAACAACATCAGCAAACTTAAGGTACTGATTCTACATTGAAAAAAAAAATGCTGGTGAGTTATGTGAGAAAATGTCGAAATCTCCACCATTACCAAGATACAGGAATGTAAAATATTATTTTTTGTTTAATTTCTTTGGCATAATTATTTTATTCTTTAAGTGAGTAAATTGATATTTGGTATCAGAAACTAGAGGGCACTTTACCTAAAACATAACATTAATTTCCTTTATAACTTTTCTATTTCAACAGATATCTTCAAACAGAATATAACATGTAAGAGGTAATTCTAAACTTAAAAAATAATGTTCTCTTGATGTGTGTTGAATGTTGAAAATCCTTACCGTTCAGCCAAAAAATCGACTTCAAAGTTTTTATGCGTTTGAAATTAGTTACATACGTAATTTAACTTTACCCGCAATCAAGTCGCCTTGCTTGAAATAAACATTATCAAGGGTTTGTTGTTATACCAAATATCAACTTAATCGGTTAAAGAATAAAATAAATATGCCAAAAAAATTAAACAAAAAATGATATTTTACATCCCCGTATCTTGGTAATGGTGGAGATTTCGACATTTTCTCACCTAACTTAATAGCATTTTTTTTCAATGTAGAATCACTACCTTAAGTTTTCTGATGTTCTTTCCGGACACCCTGTATTTGGTGTGACTCACAAGTCTCACTTTTTAGATTAAAAAAAAATGAAAATCCTAAAGTCGCTAGCCGCCACTCTCTCGCAAGAAAGAAGTACTATATTAACAGATCACTATTCTCCGCAATTTTTAAAGATTTTATTTTTACCGCCACTGCTAAGTTCTTATGGTACCACGTCCAAAAGATGTTTCATTACCATTTCCGTCGTATTTCTAATTTATTTTAATTTCTTTTAAAAAATTAAGCCCTTTTAGTTTTAACAAAACAGAAAAGAAAAACATGTCTTTCAAAAAATTATATTTTAGGAATCATTACTGGCACTGATAATAAATAAAAATTAAAAAAAATGACAACACTGTCTCGTGACGCTTAGGTTATTTTTTATTCTGTTGTAGTTTTATAAAGTCAAATTCTGATTTTTGTTTTTGACGTTGTAAGGTAATTCTAGAGTTTTTAATGTTACTATTATTAAATTTATAATTTTCGGTAGTTGTTCGTTCTGCCGTTGTTGTTTCTTTATGAATATTTGGAAAATATTATTTGGGTTTTTTGCCATATGAGACCACTTTAATCTAAATTTCAGAGTATAGACTAGTGCACATACAGCCAATTGACCTCACAGATTTACTACCTAAGGCATAAAAAAACACCAAAATATATCAAAACATGGAATTCCACAAATTCAAAATTTGTCAACGTGTATGTCATTACATTACAAATTATAAACAAACTTTCTTTGAATATTTTTACTTAAAGCCAAATTGACATATTTTAAATTTTCATTGCTTTTTTGTTGTTATATTTTTAAAATCGTTACAGATTTGTCATCAAAACGTAAATCTAAGAGTTGTGGATAAAGAAGTGTCAGTGCATTATTCTATAACCTGGGACCTGGATGAAAGTGGTACCCTCCAGCGACAAATTCAAAAAATATCTCTTATTGAGTAACAGCGACCACAAAGTAAAAAGTGATAAGTCTATAAATGATTCCCAGAAATTGATGATATTTTAAATATATTTTTTTATTTCTTACTGAATCTAAATGCTTTTTCCACTTTTAAAAATTACGTTAAATATGACAGTAATACATTTTAAACAAACAAGTTTAACAAAAAAAAAACAAAACTGTGTAACTTTGTTACATTTTTTATTTGGACGCAAAGTTTTACGTCAAAATTAAAGTTATTATTAAAAAGTAGACCAAAAGCATCTAGACTTAGTCTCAGAATTAAAAACCATGTTGTCGAGAACTGGACTACCAAGTTAAAAAAACATTTTATTGCATAAGAACCGTTTTACACGTACGAGAATTGTCCCGAAAATATTGCCATAATTATGCCAAAAATTTATACAATAATGTATATTACACTTTTCATAATTCTTACTGGAATTTTCACAATAAAAATATTAAACATATTCTATATTTTCGAGAAATTGCGCAAGAATCGACGCAGAACTTCTTTTGGTAATGTCATTGAAAATTATTTTATAAAGTAAAAAAAATCTAGCTAACTTTTCATATCTAATAGCAACAACTTTCGTTTATCTATATCTGACATAAAAAACACAAAAACCTTTTTTTATTTACTTACTTTCAGCCTTTCTAGGTTATGCTAAACTAGTCAAAAAGCTGTTTATACAAATATCATTTGTGTGCATGAGCATCACATGAATTGTAGCAATAATTCTACAGGTGATAATTTTTACCATAAACTTCATAATAATTTTTGTATGTGTAAAACGGTTCATAACCAATAAAAACAAGGAATCTATAATGTAATAACTAAACTGTAAATCGCACCACATAAGCCTAATGATTTTAATTAGGATATTTTACTTCCTCTTCAAAAGTGACACAAGTTCAAAAATTTCAAATTTGATTTCTTCGAGAGTTGCGTCTTTAAAAAGCCATGCTAATCAAAACAAATCAAATTCAAGTTACTTTAATAGTTTACATGGAGACAAAAAAATAATTTAAAATTTTGTTAGTAAAGCAATTAAACTGCATGTTAAAAACAATTAATATTTTCTTTTGACTCCACAGTTAATTTACTTTTTTGAGTTGTGTCACTTTTAAAGAAGGTGTTTGATATAAAAAATTAACCCAGCAAATTTTAAAATAATTACTTCAGTGAACGGTTAGAAAAATCTACGCATTTTTAAAACTAACCCAAAAGTTTAATTGAAATGATTGCTAGACTATTATTTCATGCATCTCCTAGACAAATGTTTAAATTTATAAATAATATTTTTATAAAGAATAATGCAGAAAATTCTTAAGGTACAATACAGGGATAGCCCACAAGGATTAAATTTGGCAATATTTGTGGTTTTCCTCGTATTTAAGCAAATTATAAAACAACAATTTTGTGTATTTTTCCCGCAGAATCCAAAGGAATAATTAGAAAAATGACATAAATAAAGAAAAAAGTAATATGATATAAAATTTAAATTTTGTTAATGAAACTCCCTATTTATTAAATCGTTTTTGAATGCGTCTTATTTCTTTTGATACGTTTTAAAAAATATATTTTGAATTCATTTTTAGTAACAACAGAGTCAATTTATTTAGAAAATCTAAGATTTACATTAAAAAATAAAAAAAACGTAACAATAAATAATCGAAATGCAAAAGCAAAATTAATATGTCAAAATCTAGCATGTGCATCTAGAAAAAAAATTTATTGAAACGTATGGAAAAAAAAATAAAACGCTTTTAAAAACGAACACCAATCATTATATTGCATTAGGAAAATCTTAAATTTATATTGTATCTCTTTTATTTTAATTTAAATCACTTTTTAAGTATCCTTCGGGATTCTATAGGAAAAAGTAGGCAATACGGCTATTTCCGGTTTGCTTTTAATATGAAAAAAGCCAAAATTATGGCCCGTTTGTTGACCCTGTATTTAAAAAACTAAGAAACAACTAACAAGCAATAAACATACTTCTACATTATATATTTGGTAAAGTGTGCGGAAGTACCTTATTCAGTTTAAAAAATTCGCCGCTAAGATAACCTTAGCACCAAATAAATTTAAAAGTTACGAACTCGCTAAGAATCACTTTTAGAGCTTATTTTAAACTCTGTATAAGTTTATTTAAACCTAGAAAATTTTCCTCATCATTGGCCAATTTCAATTCTGCTGTGATACTTATAAAAGTGATTCTTTTCGGTAAAAACTTTTTTCCAATAAGATTAATAGAACGTATTATTGCATTTTTAATTTGGTAAACCAGGAAGGTTTATTAAGAGTTTTTTAAAAGAATTTAAAAAACATTTAAGTTTTGACAACATTTTTCAACGTCTAAGTTTTTAAAAAATGCCATTTTTTGAAGTATATATTTCTCCAATATATTAAACAAGTATGTCTCTTAACTAAGAGATACAAAAATGTGCCCACAGATACCTTTGAAGTTTACCAAAATAAAACTGCATACGGTGTCATTAAAACCAAAGTGTTTGGTTTTAAAATCTCGCGAAAATTTTAAAATGTCGAAAAAAACGACAGTTAAAATTACCTGGTTTTCCACTAACATAGCCATGTCCATAAACATGTCATGGAGTTCTCTAATTGAATTTTCTAATTTTATAATATCGGCGTGTCGCGCCTCGATATCCGCTAAAGTTTGCTTGGCTTGTTGCGTTTCCATTATGATCTAAAAAATAGTTTAAAACTTATACAGGATGCATTTTAAAGATTGACTGTAAGAGGTATATGAAGAATTAACACTACATATATATTATCCGTTACAATATACTTACACCTTGTGTGAACACTGCCGAGTTTCCTTGCTCTAACATTTCTTCTAGTTCTTCATTGGTTGTCGTTCTTCCCGCTAAACATTAAAAACCATATTAACCTTAAATAAAACTTATTAAAAAAATACATTTGCCGATGAAGCATAAAATTAAAACTATTTAAAATCAAACACTGCAAGATCTGCATTCAAAATATAACAAAAAAAAAATCATAGACAATTTAAATTGGGCATCCTGCGTAATAACTTAATTCTATAGACGCACAAAATTTTTTGTTTATTAAAGACAAAATTATTACCTTTTTGTATGTAAAGACATACATAATATTCATGTCTGTTTAAAATTAATATGAGTTCATTGCAAAAAAATGTGATGAACAAAATGACATTAACATTAAGTTTTCGATATATAATATATATATATAATTGATATATATTTATATAATATATATATATATAATATATATATATCATTTTAGTTAAAAAACAGTTATATTCTATAAATACAAAAGTTATTTAATGCTTCTTAAATAGTCAATAATGAAGTAAAATCGTTTCTACACTTTGTCAATCACTTTCTTTGTAAAAAATAATGGAATAAACACAAAAATACAAACTCTTTCGTTACGAAATTTTTCTGACACGACTAACGCCATTAATGCCCACAGAAGTGTTGCCATTTATGGAAAAATATTAAATTGTATTACAATTACTTTATAAATAAAAAAGGTTAGAATTATATTTTTATAAATAAACTTTGTATAACGTATTATAATCAAACTCTTAAATACTTAAAGGCCATCTAAAAACGTTTGGAAATAAAAATACAGTAACAAACACCAAAAATACTACCAAAAAAATTACTTAATAATAAAAAATATTTAAACCATTTTTATATATATAAATCATAAAAAATATATTATATATATATATATATATAATATATATATATATATATCCATTGATATTTTATCTTAATCCAGTTAAAGGCCAGTTTAGTAAATAAGAATAAAAGTGATTTAACTCAAAAATTCTAAATCATATTTAACATCGTGTATCCTATTAACTATAAATGTTTTTTATATTTCTCCTAAGTAAAAATTTACATAATTAAAATTTTATGATTATACAGCAAGAAAATATATAAAATTATCATTCTTACAAGGAATTTGACATATTACCAAAAATTAAGTATCGTTTTGTGCGTCTATAGTGAAATCTATAATTTCCTTTGGTAATATTTAAAGCTGTTTAAATAGTCTACACTTGACAAAGAATTACTAGCAGGTGTATAGATAAAATATAACTTACTGATTTCTAACTGTCTCATTATCCTAGCTTTACACCTTTCTCTGTAGTCGGTCTGTGTCCTGTTATACTCTGTCATCACTTCGACAAATTTTCTGGATAACGTGGATTGCTGGATTTTTCGTATCCGGAGATCCGCTGAATTTTTATTGGTCGTTTCTTCTTGGTCTATACTTTGTTCTATGGCTGTAGCAAACAAAAAAAATGCAATTACTAGCAATATAAGACGTTACTTAACAGATAAATTTGTTAATTGATACACAACGTTTCGGTTAGTGATGTATCTCCAACCGTATTCAAGTGATAACTTATCACTTGAAAAACAGAACACATTAAAGTCAATTAAAATAACAAATTACTTTCGTTTTTTAATATTAGGCAAAAAATATTGCCACTTTTTTCTCACTTAAATGTAAAGCTGCTGTGACTAAACGAATGTAAACCAACCTGTTGCATCAATTAATTTAAAAATCCAAACTATTTCTTTTACGATTTCCCAGAAAGCAGTCTGCAAAAAATCAAATTCTATTTTTCACAACACCGTTTTAACAAAATAATCGGCATGTAAATTCCGAAAAACAACATTTTTAATCGCCTTATCCGCCCAAAGCCTCTGGAAATTCTCTTTAACCTCTCTCTCTGTATCTATGCAAATTTAATTCCGAATCCATTATAGTCGTTTGTCATTTTAACCGCGCCGCCTCGCTGAAAATGCTCGTCAAAAAGCTGAAAATTTCCCTGCATAGTTAATTGCTCGCGGTTTAGCCCCAACAGCATTAAATACTCATCACAGAAATGCAAATAAGCATTACAATGCTAAGTACGGATGAGCATACCTTTATTTTTATTTCAAGAAAGAGCTGGACAAACGTGGGAGACAGTTAACTAACTCGGACATATCTTATAAACATGGGGCGCTTGTATAAAATTTATTTGATCCAAAAACATGACATAAACTTTTTATTAAAAAAACCATTTACTAAATACAAGTTTGTAGTAAGTAAGAAAAAAACAAAATATGGGTTTAAAACTATTTTCATTTTTCTACATAGTCTCCGTATAGCTCAATACATTTATTTCATCGATGTTCAAGAACCTTTATACCATCGCTATAGGCTAATTTGTCTAGTTTTTTTTCAAAAAAGGTCTTAGTGGCAGCAATTACGCCCAAATCCGAGGCAAATCTTATACCGGCAAGATTTTTTTGTTTTGTTCGGAAACACATGGAAATCCAATGGAGCATAATCTGGTGAATAACCGGGATGTTTCTCGTGAAAATTTTGGTTTAACTGGTCAAGTAAGTTGGCGCATTACTCTAAAAAGAAATTTATATTTTTTTCATTATCAAGATATTCTAGAAAAATAATGCCCTAAACATCCCAAAAATTATTGTTGTCGTAACCTTTTCTGCCGACGAAATTGTTTTGCCTTTTTGTCTTTGTTCTTTTGCCTTCGGCGTATAGTGGTGTATTCAAGTTTTATCAACCGTAACAAATCGGCAAAGAAATTTAGTTAAGGAACGCTGAAACAGTGTTAAACCCTTTTTGAGATGGTCATGCCAATGAGTTTTTGCTCTGCTTGCGGCACCCATCAAGCAGATAGTTTTTCCATCTCTTAATCTTTAGTTAAAATATGGTCAGTTTCCTCTTTCGATGTGCCCACAGCATCAGCTATTTCATCCAACTTCAGCCGACGATCATTTCAAACGATTTTATTAACTTTCTGCACCATTTCTTCACAAGTTGTCGCTGACTCACCCAAAGTAATATCTTACTCTGCTTTCATTTTTGTAGAAGGTAAACCTTTAATTTAAAAACATTTTACAATTGCACGTCTCTTATTTTTTATACGTGACAAAATGTAAAACTTTATAATTTTAAACAACTATACAATTGCACGTAGGCTGCTCCATAAGTCTTGCAATATAAGAAACATAGCAAGTTTGAACTTGTTTAAATGGTTGCATTAATAAGTATAGAAACAAACAACTCCAAACATATACACGTTGTAAAAATGGCTTGTCTCAGTCACCGTGATTACAGAGTGATATTATACTACAACTTCAAACGTTGATTATCTTACCAAGAGTGCCATGACGAAATGTCTGAAACTTTTGGCGATAAGTGTCCTTCTGTCTCTACCATATTCCGTTGGTATAAATAATTTCAACGAGAAATCTTCAATTTAGATGATGATAAAAGATCGGGCCTTCCAGTGACGAGCAGGTCTCAAGAAAAAAATTGCTGCAGAATCACTTATAGACAGATTCAAGGGATTCTAAGTATTGGTGCATCTACCTTAAATTCTACCTTAAATAAGAAAGTTATGCTTTTTATGGATCCCTCATTTCCTCGATGAAAGCCAGCGAGCAGCGGCAGTGGTATGAAAAAATGTTAAAGAAATATGACTCTGACCATTGAAACGATGTTGATTCAATCGTCACATGCGACAAAACCTGGGTTATATTTTTTTGACGTTCCCAGTAAATCTCAATCAAAACTATGGGTGCTCGAAGATGAGCCAGCACCGACCAAAGTTAAATAACGAAGATCAGTTAAAAAGAGAATGATCGCAGTATTCTTTGCTAAAAGAGGTTTTATAAAAAGAGTGGTGTTGAATTCACAAAAGACCGTCACCCCTGCTAGGTATGCAGGCGTTTGTTTACCTGAAGTTATAAATGAACTGAAAGAATTGCGACCAAAGTCACGTCTCAGTACTTGGCACTTCCACCATGACAACGCGCCGAAACATTGGTCAAGCTTGACTCAGGAATTTTTGACCCAATCGGGACTTACACTGTTGAATCATCCTCCATAGAGCCCGGACCTCGCGCCTTGCGATTTCGGACTTTTCCCTTTTATAAATAAAAAATCAAAAGGTCAAAAATATGCAATGGAAGAGGAATTATTAAATGCTTGGCATAATGCATGTACTTCAGTTTCAAAGGATAAATGGCAAGAGATGTTTGGTAGTTGGTTTATACGTATACAAAAGTGTGTAGACTCTAATGGCACGTATTTTAAAAAATCTTAATAAATACTGCTGTTTTGCACAATTTTTGGAGCAACCTATGTAAAAACCACTTGACGCGCTCTCTTCAAACTTTGAAGATAAACTAGCACAGCATGAAGCTATTTAAATACGCGGTTATATGACGGCAACATGCGCTCTCTATGGGTTAGGCCGAAAACTTTTTATCCCATCTCGTTTCTTACGAGTTAAAGTTGACATCTGGCTCTTTTAATTTGACGTCAGACCAAAAAGATTTGTAACGACACCAGATGTGCTGAGTTCCAATATGAATTTTTTTCACTGTTCCTTTATTACATTTAAAGCAAAACAAAAAATTCATTGCGTTTCTTAATTGAACTTAAGTATAAATCGGTTTATAGTCAATTAAAAATGCAACCTAATAAATTAAAAATGGTAATTAAAATCCTTGCAAATAACACAGAAAAAAATCACAGAAAACAGTTTAAAACTCTAAAATTTTCCCATTGTCTTTTGAGAACAACACCTGGTAAGTAGAGAAAAATACTTATTAAACCAATGCAATATATATTTTGTTCAGTTATTTTTGTTAAACTAAAATAAACAGATTTTATTATTCTGCTTTCCTAATAAACAAATAGAAAATAAAATTACCCATTGAATTAACATTCAGAAAGTTTCAATATCCGGATTAGCTTGGCGTGGTGTCTACTTCGGTCTCATCTGAGATGTAATATTAGAACATAGCCTTATGTGTGCCTTATTCGACCAGGCATTGTGAATATGTGTTGTGAGCGGATCATAACGTGCATATCATTTTGACGCGAACGTTTTATAATTGAATTTTAAATGCTTGTGACAATGTTATAAAATTTCGTATAAAAAATATTTAGCAGAAATATTATTTAGATATAAGGGGTTATTTTTAGCCAATAGAAACAATGTGCCTTCAAAAACTTTACTTAACCTTTCTTCTGCATTTTTTAAGTTATTGATACTTATGAAAGAAATTATTATTTTTTAATTAATGTAACTTTTGTCGTTTTTAAATATAAAACATTTTTTATTTATTTTTATTCTAAGACACACAAATAGAATTCCAAGGTCACTTCAAGAAGCAACACGTAAATTCCCATAAGAAAATTTAAGGTTTGATTTGCATTATTTTAACCATTTTAAGGCGTGGCACTTTTATCAGCTATCATCAAAGACCAACTTAATTTTTTAAAACAAATCAGATCAAGGTATTCAAGACCACGCCCCCTAGCCTTTAATCATGTCAACAGAAAACAATTGGGGTATCAGGAAAAATGTTAAATAGTAATAATGCACTGCTATGTAAATAGAATTCAAGTTAAATTATTTTATTTAATTTATTTCTTTAAGAACCTTCGACTTCATTCTTTACAAAGGTATGATTCTCTTTTTTGTCTTATCTGCATTCTTGATACCATTCAAAAGAGAGCCGTTGGCATGATAACAAACACAGCCACGATACGTAAAAGCCCTATTTAATGTGATATTGCCCTATTATTTTAGTTATCAAAACAAGGGAGTGTACAATTTTTGCAGAATATTATTGTCGGAGGTAAAATATGTGTTCCATTAAAATAAAGGAAAAGCTAACTGGTGACAGCCTAAATTTAACGCAATTTACCCGCGTTTTGCGGGTTAAATTTGGATAATAAATCGTCATACGGTCGGCCGATAAATTTGGAAACCACGGAACAGCATTCACCGTTACTTAGGGAAAGTCAATTAATTAACAGGCTAAGGCTTAAAAAATAACTAAAATAACGGAAAATTCGGCCAAATGGACTTTATTACATTTTCTTTTTAACTTGCCGAGCTATTAGATTATTTTTTCTAGGCTATTAACAAAGAAAAATCGAAAAAAATAGGGATATTTTTTATACTAAAATTTGACTTTGACAGATAATTTTTTTAAATAAACTACTCAAAACAATTATCGCATATTTTGAAAATATCGTGTAAAATATCTGGTGCATAAAATTGGTAAACTAAAATATTAGTACTGAATTTATAGATATTTTTTATACCAATTCCAGCAGATATGCGGGATTTTGTAGTATGTTCACATTTTTTTATTTAATTTTTTTCGTGCAACAGCCAAATGCGATGGTGTTTACTTATCAGCCGCACGACTCTTTGGTCAGTTAACCATAGTGTCGCAAGAAATTGATAATTGGTTAAAATTTGAAATATGAACAATAATAAGGGCATGTTAGTGTCATTGAAATTTTAAAAAAAATTGGGGGGGGGATAGTATTCTAAAATAGTAAAAAAATTCCTATAAGTATAGGGCGGAAATGCATATTGTGAGTTAGGGCACTGAAAGGTGAATTTAAAAACGGTTTTTTTGAAATTATAGGCTTAAAAATAAGATTTCGAAAAAAAATCCCCCTGCCATAAATTTGACTCTAAATCAAATGGTGATACTGAAAATTATTTGAAAATCGGAAAGGGTAGTTTTTTAAAAAAGGGGAGGGGGGGTTTTTTCGAATAACTTTTTCAGGATATTTTTCGCAACGTGGGTTCATTTGAAAAAATAAGATAATTTTTTCCCACCAAAAAGGTACTCTTGTTGCACATCGCCCAGAGCGATGGTTTTTGAGAAAATTGAAGGCAAAGAGTTTGCTCTGATGGGTTGTTTTGCTTTAAAAAACGAAATAAACCAAATACTAAAATTCCTTATTTAATGCATATTTATTTGATTCATTGAAGGTATGCGGTCTTATCACTTTATTTATTTCGCATGTAAGCAAAAAATGTTCGGGTTCACAAGTATTTTTGTCAGTTTATTGTTGTTGAAGTGTGCGTAAACGTAAAATTTGACAAATTATGGAATACACTGTGAAAAATTGGCAGATATGCATTTTATTTATGGAAGAGCGAATGGAAACGGTTTTTTAGCAAACTGATGTCCAAAATATCCAAATCGCAGGCACCTTCTCACCGATATTTGCGAGAATTCATAAAGCGCCTAAGAGATACAGGTTCATTTAACCTAGAAACCATTTTAGCACATGTAGGGGAAGATTCGGGGATATCGGTAAGGAGAATTGCAGTGCGGGAAAACGTGAGTCGCCATTCTGTGTGGATGACTCTTCATTCTCAACTCCTATCCATCGCATCCAAAGGGTAAAAGGGTTGGCAGACTATTCCCCCTCGAGTCATCTTCTGTCGTTGGTTATTAAGAAACTCGCAAAAAAACCCCCTTTTTTTGGCAAATGTTTTGGCACGGATGGCTGGGTTTACAAAAAATGAATTTCAATTACCATAATACACACCGGTCTGATGAAAATCTTCATGCTGTGGAAAGTCGGATACCAAATTGATTCTCAGTTAACGTTTGGGCGGGAATTTTTGGCGATAGACTTATTGACCATTTTTCTACCCCTGAGGTAGGTTAATTTACACCTTCGAAAAGTCACTTATTTTTATACTAATAAACATTTTAGGCTAAATGGTCAAAGTTCCCTTTAATTTTTCTAATACATGATCTACCAGCACTTTTGGACGAATTTCCCCATAGCACAGAGGCAGATCATGTATTTTATGCATGATGGTGCACCAGCTCATTTTCCCCCAGCGGTGAGGAACCCATTTGAACCAAGTTTTTGAGAGGCGTGGATAGACGTGGTGTCCCAGCAAGATCACCGGATCTTAATCCCCCAGATTTCTACTTTTTGGGGCCACTTAAAAACTCTGGTTTCCCTAGTGCCGATTAATACGGAGCAACAAACGGCAACGCATTATTGACTGTTCCAATCAACGTACAACACCTGATTTTCCCAAGGGTACGCAGATCGTGGAGAAAAAGGGAGCATGTCTGCATTGAAATGAATGGTGGTCACTTTGAACATTTACTATAAATTTAAATTTAAATATGCATTTTTTTAATAAGGAATTTTGGTATTCAGTTTATTTCTTTTTTTAAAGCAATAGATGTTTTAAAAATAATAAAATTTTTTAATTTTTCAATTAATTATTTGGTTACTTTGAAACGCCATAACATTCATAAGTTTATGTGATTAACCAGTTAGCAACCATCAGAGCAAACTTTTGCCTTCAATTTTCTCGAAAACCATCGCTCTGGGCGATGTGCAACAAGAGTTTTTTGATGGGAAAAAAGTAGTAGTTTTCAAAAATGAACCCACGTTGCGAAAAAAATATCCTGAAAAAGTTATTCACGAAACAACCCCTACCCTTGAAAAAACTACCCTTTCCGATTTTCCAAATAATTTTTCAGTATCACCATTTGATTTAGAGTCAAATTTATGGAGAGGATTTTTTTTGAAATTATTCTTTTTTAAGCCTATAATTTCAAAAAAACCCTTTTTTAAATTCACCCTTTCAGTGCCCCTAACTCCCTTAATATGCATTTTCCGCCCTATACTTATAGGAACTTTTACTATTTTTAGGAGTACTATCACCACCCGAATTTTTTTACACCATTTCAATGACACCCTGTATAACAGATGCCGAGGCGCACACGATCGTTACCCTGTCTATTGAGGGATACAATCAAATACGAATTGCACAGATTTTAAATGTTACTCAATCGTCAATAAGTAGAGTGCTAAGGCGCTGTAGGGAAACTGTATCTCAAGACGTCCTGACCAAGGCCGTCAAAGGGGCCCCTACTGCAGCACAAGATCGATTTTTTATTTTTTAAACTTTAAAAACCGTACAACTACAGCTAGGGAACTTACCAGGTTAGTGTGAGATCATACCATTAGGAATCGATTAAGAGAACATGAGTGAGGGCCAAACGGGCAGAAAGGGGCCACGCCTTAAGGGAGCATCGTGTGAACAGATTAGCTTTCCCCCAGAGACCACCTTAACTGGAGAGAAGATGACTGAAGCACGGTATTGTTCACGAACGATTCCAGATTTACTCTTTTCAACAAATGATCGTCGGGTTCGAGTGTATAGAAGACCCGGAACCGATTTGTACAGGGCAACATTCGTCAACTGGATGCTATGGTGGGGAAGGATAATGGTTTGGGGGGGAATAAACTTTCACGGGGCGCACCGATCTCCATATTGTACAACATGGCAATTTGAATGCTGATACTTACATAGCAGACATTCTCCAGGGGTATGTGCTTCCTTTGCCCCATTTGTAGGTGATAACTTTTTTATTAATGCACAACAATGCTCGTCTACACATAGCACGCATGTTGACAAGGTTCTTACAGGATACAGGTATTGATGTTAGATTGACCAGCGAAAAAAACCCGACCCCAACCAATAGAGCACATGTGGGATTTCACTTGGGAAAAACCTTTGAGGGCGATTAAATCCACCGAAAACTTTGGGACAATTGTCTGAAGCTCTTATAGAGGAATGGAATGGAATTTCCGAACAATATATCCAGAACTTAATTTTAAGTATGGAGAGACGTTGCAGGGCAGTTATAAGAGCAAGGGGTGGTAATACTCAATATTAATTTATGTTTTGTAGTATATGATTTGTTGTGGCTAGAGGGTAATTTAATTTTTTAACATTATTATTATAAATAAAATTATTATAGAAAAAAATAATTTGATTTATTTTCTTACACTTTATGATAACATAGAAAATCTTTATAAAATTTCTTTGAAATATGTTTGTATTCTAAAAAAATATTTATATCAAAATTATTTTAAACTGTGGAAAAAATATGCTCATTCTAGAAAATATGCGTTAATTGTTTTAAGTAGTGCATATTTAAACTTTATTTTTTTAATCCATATCAAAAAAAAAATAACAATTGCAACAAAAAACACACCCAAAACCAATTAAATTGAAAATAGATTATGACATTCGACACCCAAAAAAATAAATAAAGAAATGTGGCGCTCAGGCAATATATTTGCTTTATTTTTTTCACTTAAATATTTTTAATTTATATTTCTCTTGTTAAAACAGAAATCCATTTTTATATAGATTTTAGCCAATCTGTATAATGCAAAAACCTTAACAGTAGTACCAAATTTAGGCTAAATTAAATGAACGTAAACTTTTCCTTTAAAAAGTTCTTCAAAAGGAGTTCTAAATTTTTAATATATTCTGAAAAATAAAATTAGAACTATTTTTTATTATTTAAAAATATATTATTGAAAAAAATAAAAATTATACTCACCCTTTAACTTGGCACGAACTTTATTGGCAGATTTCTTTATGTCGCTCATGAGGTCTTCCAGTTCCTGTTTTGTTTCTGAAAAAAGAAGAAGAATAGTTAAGTATTATATAAAACAGAATAGAATAACGATAACAAAAAAAAAAATGGAAAGTCTTATTTCCCAAAAACTTTCCTTGTTGATACAAAATTTACTTGTAAGAAACAAACTAGATTTTCCAAATTTTATTTAACTTGCAATGTTTGTTTGTTCGGGTAAAATCTTGCAACTGAATTTTAAAGCACTTATCCTTAAACGATTGAGCTGAAATTTTGCATACAAGTGCGTCATTCATCACACATCAAATATGGCGGACCGCCCAAGATGGGGGCCAGTTATTTTTATAAACTCGGATGATATGGGTATTAAATAAAAGGATTTAAATGGGGCAAAAATTTAAAATGGCAGGAAACAAGATTGCCGCTATGCCAATTTTAAAGAGCTTAGGGATAGTTTGGTGGTGAACAGACTTGGAAACATGTCTCCGCCACAAAACCACAGAACATATTTAAGCTTGTCAGGGTTGCAAGGATTTAAATCAATTGATTTTAATCACGATTTAAATCACTTGATTTGTTTAAATTTAAATCATGATTAAAATCAAAAATAAAAATTATAAAAAAATAATTTGGGTTATGAAGAAAAATCGAAACAAAAATAAATTACGTTAGTATAGTAAATTAATTTATTACAAGAACACATAGATAGAAGTATTATTGCAGAAAATATTCAAAACAAAAAACAAATTTAATTGTAATATTTGTAAAGAAACACTAGTTTGGCAGCTTTTTCAGTACCTAATCGATTGCGTAGTTTAGAGTGCACTAAACCAAATGTTGAGAATATCCTCTCTACTGATGCAGACGAAGCAGCTGCACAGAGCAGTTGTGTAATTATGGGAAGTTCTTTTTCAATAATATCTGAGTTTCGTTGTGATTTCCACCAGTCAATAGGTTTTACGCTTTTCAGGATATCATCTTGAAACATAATATCGTTAAAAGGCTCTGATTTGGCAAGAAACTTGATGATTAGTGATAATAAACCACTATCTGGATACAGTTCTTTTGCAGTTTGTAATGCAATATTTTTTTCAGTATATGTCAAACTTTGTGTTTTCGTTGGGTCGATAAGAAATGCCAGCAAATGATACGGGGTTATACACATATTATATCGATTTTTAAATTTTTGCAGTTGATGTAATGTCAGATTAGTTTCTTCAAAGTAATCTTCTAATATTTTAAATTGCTCTACAACATCTGAAATAGTGGCGTCGGTCTTTTGCAACCTATCTATGGCAATGGAAATTGCTTAAGAATTTTGAGGTAATCTTCAGCACTTCTCTAAATGAATGTTTGAATTTTTTCCTGATAATAGTGTCAATCTTTTCTTTGTGTTCTTCACTGATTCTAAAAAGTATGGGCCGTGATTCGGTAAATACTTGCAAGCAGTCTGCAAGCGAGTTCCATCGAACATCACTAGGTATGACTAGTTTTTTGCCTCCTTCTTTGGCATATGTTGCAGATGCAAAATGATTGTTCCTAAAGTACTTTACGATTTGGACTACATGCTCTTTTATATCAACGATTTTCAAATCTTTACATAATAAATTTAGTATATGTGTAGCACAGCCATATGCTATTACATTGAATTTATCAGGTGCCTTTATTTCATTTCGCATTGCAGACATGTTAGCTGCATTATCTGTCACGAAACTACTCACTGTACAATCATACTCGGTTTTTAGTTTGTTTATAAGGGTTGCTGCAATTTCTGTTAGGTAGTCGGATGTATGTGGATGCCCAGTTGTATCTACAGTGTCAAATAGAAAGGAGGAGCCATTTTCTGCAGTAACTGTTGCACATACTATGGGTTCTTTATGCACATTAGACCATCCATCGAGTGAAAGACAAACGTTACTTCTAGACAACCCCTTAAAGCATTTGCTTCTTTCTTCGGTATATATTTGATCAAGCAGTCTGCCTGACACATCGTTTCGACTGGGCGGTACATATCCAGGTCGCAGTAGTGCTATAGCTTTCTTAACTTCGGATTGCTCCAGGCAGATGAAACTGCTATTAGTTGCATAGAGGGCTCTGGAAATCTGCTTATCAATTTCATTTCTGGCAGGCTTACTAGTACGTACAACAAAAGAAATCAGAGATCCAGAAGAAGTTGTGTCAGTAATGTCAGTATTGTCAGTATTACATTCTTTTCTTTTTTTGTTTACTGGGATTGAAGGGGAAACTGAGTGCGACGTACTTGCTTGCTGAAAGTTTTGTTCAGTTTGAATTTGTGACGTATTTATGCTTGAAGTACGTTGTACCTGCAATTAAAAAAACAATATGAGGCTTCAATTATCCATAGATGATAGATGTATGTAAAGTATCTAAGAAAACACATTGGGTCTGGTGCGCTTTATGTGTCACGGAATTTTATAATTTTTCTAGTTTGGTTTGATAGAGCCTGTCAAATAGAATCGATTTAATTTAAAGCAAAAAATAAAAAATCGTTGAATAAGCCACTTTTTTGAGAAATAAAAGGTGTTGTGTTGTCATAGTTACATACCTTAATAGTTACTTGGATAAAAAATTTAAAAAATTGTATTTTTTTCAGAAAATATTGTTCATCCAAGAATTTTTGTTGCAAATAGTGTTTAGTGTTAAAAAACGTATCAATTCCAAAGCATTTTCAAAATTGTGAAATTCCGTGACACATAAAGTGCACCAGAAACCAACACATTGATCACATTGTTGTAAGAATAAGTTTTTAAAAATTTCCAAACATGGAAAATTGGAAAAATATTTCAACACCATTTTTAAAAATTAACAAATAATAAAAAGGTACTTACGGTTAAAACTGATTGTGATTGTGATAACGTTGACGAGAATGACGACTCACTTAAGTATCGATAGTATCGATGTCTTCATTATTTACATTTTTACATTCTTCCCAGTGCTTTTTCATCCTCTCCACCAATCCTTGCATTTCCAAATTACATTTTTTACATGTAGCGCGACATCCCGGTTTTCCCTCCGCTTTCCCCGATTTTTCTTTGAAAAACTGCCAGATAAGGTCTTTCTTTCTACCACTTCTTCGAAACGACATATTCAAAAACTATATTTTATATTTTACACAATATCAAAATTTTCAGTTAGCCGTAAAAACAATGCTCGCGCGCACAGATCTTAACTAGGAAATGACGCCCGTCCGCGTTCCTCCCCTTTATGTAGACCGGTAAATCTGCCTGTTCTGACAGGAATTTTCAAGAAAGTGCAAGTGCTTTCTCGCGGTAAATATTTAATATAAAAGTTTATAAAAACGAAAAATATTAGGAGATAGGAGAATGTTTAAGAATAAGGACACTTCGATTGTGCTATTTACAAAAAAAAAAAAATGATTTTTTTTTAAATCGCGATTTTTGATTTTTTTTTTAAATCATGATTTTTTACAACCCTGAAGCTTGTACAATAAAACTTGTGTTAACGGACACCTTTTTATATCGGCTACCTGTGTTATCGGCCACTTTCAAGCTAACAAAAATCTACATTATAGGAAATCCCGTATATAAAAACCCTTAGATAATGGACACCCTTATAAAACAGCCAGGGCCAGAAAAATCTTAATATTTATAACCTATTCCAGGCAAATCAACCTTTTTATATTGGCCGGAGACTCTTTGGGCTAATTTGTATTTTATTATTTTATGATTGTTTTCTGCAAATTTTAAAGGTGAAAATACCCAACAATAATATTTATGGCCAGGTTCAAATAGCATAAGTGGCTTGGGGGATTATCTTCACATTATATTTTTAGCTGTGTCTTGAATCGATAAGAATAAAGTTATCGTGTTAGGAATTAAAAAGTGTTTAATCATGTCCCCAAAACGAAATCGTTTGTCACTGAAGAAAAAATTGATGTTATCGCGAAAAGTAAAAAGTACGCCTTGGGTTCGCGAAACTGGCTAAAAAGTTTGGTGTTGAAAAATGGCATATAAATGATTTTATCAGGAATAAAGCTAAACTAAATTAAATGTTTGAAGAAGGTGGTAATTTAGAACAAAGGAGGAAATTCTAGAAGTCGGGAGAATTGGCAGTAGATCAAGTCGTCTACAATTGGTTCTGCAAAGCAAGAGGTAAAATAGTTTCAATATCTGGACCCTTAATCAAACAATAAACACTTGAGGCAGCAAGCAATTTAAAAGTGGAAATTTTGTAGCCTCGAATGGTTAAACAACTGTTACCTGGCAATACTGGCCACCCTAAAGACCAAATATTCTTAATTTTATGTTGGCCGTTATAGACAAGTTTTACTGTATATCATCAAGTAAGTTTAAAGGTGTATGGAAGCCCAATGCTATGGCCCATTCGATCAAAAAATGTCCAGCCCAGTATGAAAATAACTGTCAAAGTTGGCCCCGCCGATTTTGCGCAATAACGAAATTCCACGAAATAATTTAATGTGTTGCCTACTTACACACTGATAAATCAGTGTGTAGTTAGGCAACACATTATACTTTTATGGGAGCCGTATTAGTTTCGATTGTTTTGCTTTGTGTGATTATATTTTGTGGTTGCAGAAGTTATTTTGGATTAATAAAAACCTTCTTATTTTAGTGATTAGTGTTTATTAAATTGTGACTATAATTTTGTGTTTATTGTTTGTTACTTATAATATCGTAACAAAATGACTAGAGGTTGTATGGTTTTATCTTGCAAATCTAAGGGTAACATACCCGGCATTTTTTACTTTAGGTAAGTATTTCTTATGTTTAAATTAGGTGCTTCTTATGAGACGTAACGTTAGGTAACCGAATAAATGATAATATATCAATTATGAATTATAGAAAATAAAAATTTCATAGGAAATAGCAGTGAGAAAAATAAGGCAATCTTAACTATCTTTTAAATGATTTCCACAATGTTTGTGTATTTCTGTGGATTATTAAAAATAAATAAGGTTTACATTTAGGTACTTTTATTTTATTTAATAATTTAGTACATTCTTTTAAAGGATCAAAATTATTAATTACTGGGCAGACCAGGCAAATTTTAATATATACAGGTCCCTCTAATTGAATGAAAGAAAGTACAATTTTATGTTAAAGTTCCTTTTTGCTTTTTCTGTATTTGTTTAAAAAGAAATTAGATTTTTGGTTTCTTAAACTTACATTATCAACTTTTTAAGCTCGACATACTGTAGACACATAATATTTAACGGTTACTGTTACAATGGATACCTAGGTACCAAAGGTTACTAAACATTTTTAACCACTGTTGTTCTGTCTCATGAATGTTTGTTATTAGTGAAAAGTATATGCCCAAAAAGCAGTTATAAAAATTTTCACTTTTTAGTGTACAACCACAATCTTAGGATTAGATTAAACTCATTTACATCATCTTGCCCTTCTTTTATCACAAAATTGGTGATAAGTACATGAAATCTATCATACAATGTTTGAAATTTGTTTTTAAAAAGTCGTGTTTTTATTTATTTACAAAGATTTTTGGTAAAAATACAAAACTTCCAAAAATATCGACCATTTAAATAGAAGGCTGTAAAGTGGCGCCCCATTCCCTTTCCCTATTATATCAGATGATATAAAATCCCAAAATTACACAATAATTTTAAATATTCTATGGTAATATCGTTTAATAAAAAAATTTGTGCAAAAAAAATTAAAAAAAAAGTGAATGCTTGAATTTGACATTTGATGATGTCAACTTTATAGATAGTAACAAAGAATTATGGAAGTTTGGCTCTGACCTACTATTCATTGCGCAAACTCCGCGGGGCCAATCCCCCGATTCCCGCTGCCCTGCACGCCCGGATAATTTTGTTCTACAGTATT